>JAQBSW010012047.1:0-18031 GCA_029291075.1 Eudiplozoon nipponicum | reverse complement strand
TGAACATTATTTGCAAATTTGTGTTGAGAAATAAATCGGGCATTGGAAGATAAATTTATTCTTAACTATGTTTATACAACATGATTATATCAATGGCCTTTTTCATTTTCAGCAGAATCAACTCGACTGCAATATCTAGTACATTTCGAAATATGTTTTGTGAAACCGAGCGACGAATTTTGATTTAACAAACATTGAACAGTAACAAACTGGATGGAGGAAATGCAAAAGATAATTTACGCACTCACTTAAACGCAAGCAAAAGAATCCACCATCTTCAATTCAAATCAAATATGAACATCTTTTGTTTATAACGCTGTAAATGCGGGATGTCTTAACTGCCATATTTTGCCGTGCATAATTATTTTTAGTTTTCTTATTGGAAAGAAACCTGGAAATCTGCCTAATTTAAATTGTTATTTTATATACAATTATTTAAATCAAGGTTGGTATCTTGATTTAAACATTTGTCCTATTATATACATACAGTATAAACTAAGCATTACGCAATGTTGTAAAGGCCGTTTTCATCCTTCTTGAAACTAATTACATACTGTCCAGAATTTGCTAAGGAAAGGACTCGTGATGAGTTCCACATATTGACGAGAGCGGTCTACTGAATTAGTTGTCTATTCTACAGTGTTGGATGCTTAATTTATACTGCAAGGGATAAATATATATTGGGACAGCTGGTTCTATCACAATCTCAACATTGATTTGACTAACGACTATCACAGCCCGTGCAACCAACGCTCATTTATTTTATAAACAATATTTTCAGCAATTACGGTAACGCATTCACTGCTGTGTTTATCTAATATTTTTTCATCTTCTACTTTAGTAACCGATCAGTCCAGCCTTTATAGCGCACCGGACTGCTATCAATTTGCACAAATATGCAATATTGAACTTTTCGATTGATGTGAGTTTATATTCTGCTTTACTATTTAGCACGGTTTACGGTTTCAATTGACAATACTTAGATTTTTATAATAGTCATCAGCGATTTTATTCCGTTTTAAAATTGTCGGGGTAAAAAATTCTTAGCCAAACGTAGTTAAAAGTATTATGTTGACTCCAAGGTAAGCAACTATTCAATTATGAATTTAACGATCATTGACAAAAATAAATGCATACATATTTTCACGAAGTGAATGATTACACAATTCACACACACACACACACATAGACACACACACACACACACGAACACACACACACACACACACACACATATATATGTCGAATGTCTTTTGAAATTCAATTCGTCATTGTGCATTTATAATAACCATAAATGGTCAAAATTCATCAGTTGTCTGTCCGATGGAACTTAATTTGGCTGGTTAAAAGTTATGATTGGCATTTATGTCATGTACATTAACATCCTATAAAAAAACACTTAGTCCAACCCACACAAGCAATGTTTCCGTAATAGAACAGTTTAAACGACTATTACAAAAAGCTGGAAAAAAATTGTTGCTGTATTGGACTTATGCGATCAGATTTACTGTCAACATCAATGCATGTAAGGCTAACAGGATACGAGTAGTTTTTCAATTTCAGTGCATTTTGGATATTGCGTGTTTATGCTCGTAAGACAATTGGCGGGCATGCACTAATAAATGCCATTAGACATCAAAACACTAAATCGAATGTAGCTGACAATATTCGAACTGTTAAGCGATGGGTTGAAATAGGCGAATTAAGCATGCATCACGAAAACAAATTAGATTAAACCAAATGTCATTACAATCTGTGTAATCAATGCTGTATTGATTTAATAATGTATGTAAATAGGATGAATACAGTAAAATTTTTACTTGACTGCATAAATATTAAGATGCAGTTTGATCTAAATATAATTAAGGCCACCTGTTATGTTAGACGCATTTCACGTTTTGGAATACTCTTCAAATTATTGTGATAAAATCTTGCATTGATAATTTAAATATAATTGCATTAACTAGATACCTATAGCAAGCGTGTTTCTTTCAAATATATAGCAGATTTTCCCTGGAAGGTGTGCTATTTCGGTCTATATTTGTACTGACAATAAAAGTCATGTGATATTTTTCTCCTTTCATTCTACGCCAGGTGTCTGTTACAGGGAATATAATAATTCCCTTTAATAATTGACACAGTTGAAGTCGGTGCCTTGTGTTTTTTATTGACACTGTGCTACTCGAACTTTGATGGTTGACTTAATTGGTAGCGTGTGACCTCACGTAAGACATAGTAAGTCTGAGAGATTTACTGCGCGGATCACCTGTCTAATGGCAACGCAAGTGTCCGTAGGTCAGTTTATACTGGATACAAACATGACGTTGTGAAAAAGTCAAAAACTCATTTTATTTTGATTTTCAATATAATAATAGACCGTGAAGGCGTGGTCACTTTTTATTTGTATATTATAATTTCTTTCTATTTGATGCAATCAAAAATAAAGCTCCTATATATTTGTATCTAACGTGAAATTTCTTCTAGTTTTATTTTATATAAATGCTGTAACATTATAAATCATGTTTGCTCAATGCCCTTATTTTGCATTACCGAAACTCGTTTAGCAAGAAGTTGTGATAATTAGAAACATACTGTGAAATGAAATCAAAGGATGTGAGTTGGGTATAATTAGAGAAATGTAATAGTGAAGTCATTAAAAAATCTAGCGCGTTAATATCAGTAGATTTCTGTGCATAAGGTAACTTGTAAGATTAATCAGTAGTACCTGCGCTGGAATTTCAACCATCGACACAAAATTACTTACACACTTAATGTTTCCTTCATTACCGTTATGCCAGATAGTATATTTAAATGAATAAATGAAGATTTAAATTGTATAGAATATACTTTCATTATCTATTAATTACATTTTATCCAATCTCCCATTTGCATCGTTATGAAAAATTAAATGATTTCGATAATACATGATCTAGACAAGAGGAGAAACTTCAATTTCGAGTAGCTAGATAATTATTTAGGATCTCATACGCACAGAGTTTATAGATAGTATGTACGGTCTATGCAATGGAAGAGCTCTAAAAGCATAAACATGCAAGAATGTAATCATAAGCATTTGCAAAACTAACAAGTAAACACAGAGACACACACACACACACACACACACACACATATATATATATATATATATATATATATATATATATATATATATATGTATTGTCAGTAAAGAACAAACATTGCAACAGGTAGCAAAGGCAGTTTATCCATTAGAGCGTCTTTTTTCTTATTAGTATTATTTCAAGTACTGACCAGAATTTTTCACGAACTGGACTCTAACACGAGCAAATTTTCTACGGGGTTCCTGATTAGCAGTCTTGCCAATAGTGCGGGGCTCAATTTGTAATCATATATCAACTAAACTTTTCTATTTAGCCTTTGCTGAATTTCTAACTAGCCATTGGCGATCTGTTATTATAGAACAGACGCCAAGCCACTAGGGGATGTCAAAATCATTTCTAATAGCGGGAGTTTGATTATATTCAGTTTTTCAGTATAAAATCAACATTACCTCATGCATCAAAAGCAATTCATACAATAGCTGGGTACCTTCACAATTATAAACATGTCACGCGTGTTCCAAAATTTTCATTGGCGGGGGCCTCGAACAAGATTTAATATTGTGTGCAGTATGCAGCTGGTGTAGCGCGGTGAAAAGTGTCTCCAGATTCTGTAGAAAATGTGCCCCGTTATAAATCCAGTTCGCTGTCAATTATGAACATTTTTGGAAAATTTCCAAATGAAGTCGAAACCGGTCTACTGATTGAATTTTATTTGCACCTTGGTTCGATAGTTAGTTTTTACTGATTTAATTTTTAATCAAAATCCAGAGAATGAACATCAATGTATTTTGAAATTCACAACGTTGGATGTTGAGTTGCCCAGTTACTGTTACTCCGTGTGAAGGTGATTTTTTAGGACTGCAAGATTTGAACGATTCCAAATTAGTTCTGCCAAAGGAAAAGTATAATCAAAAGCATTAGTTGCCGTATCACATACAATAACGAGTAATGTGCGGTATCGTGGCGCAGTGGTTATTCTCTAATTTTTATGTCCACGGTTCGAGCTATCATCACAGTTAATTCTGAGTTAACGGTAAGGACGAAACCGTTCAACTCTGCTACTTGACTCACTTTGGTGGTAATCCTGACAATATATATATATATATATATATATATACCACAAATATATATATATATAAAGAGCAGTTTCATTTAATTTTTCACTTCAAATATAACAAACTGTACCTATGAATTCTGACAGTTGATTAAATAACATAGAATATTCTTCCTTTGGTTCATAACAATTATTAAAATCAAGATTGCGATCTTGATCTAAACACCAATCCCATTATAGATTTAAATTTGTCAATACAAATTTAGCATTGGATAATGAATATATTGCAATGGAAATTCATCCACTATACCAGTTATACCATTTCTACTTACATGGCTGTGGCGAAAGCTTTAAAAGTGTTTTTTATTAATGGAATAGGAAATGTGCATCCGAAATTTCGATTAAAAATCAACGTTAGCAAGATCGGTAGATATGAAATACCTGTCTTTGATTTGCATAAATGTAATATTCGGTCTGATTTGTTAGACGTAAAACAGTTTACTGTCGTCCTCAGCTGATGATGGAGATGGAAGTACAAAACGCATCAGTAAATACAATTTGCTATTCTGTGCGACTAGTGGAATAATCTATAATTGGTGCTTCTTTCAGCCGGGCAAACCTAACTTGGCGAATTGTTATTAGCAAGCTTGCAATCATTGATTCAATTTATCTGTATACTTGCCTTCGATATATGTGAAAGTATATGAAACATGGAATACTGTTACATATATTTACAAGATATAATATTGTTTAAGTTAGTTAGTATGCGTTAATTGAAATGAAACTGAGATAAACGTGAAATTTGGACTTGAAATACGTTGAAACTAGAAAGCATTTGGCATAATATATCAATATTGAGAATACCTTTACTCAAAAATGTAGACATAAAGGATCCTTTTAAAACAACGTTTTGTTCAGGTCAGTATCATCACGTCCTGATGAAAGATGTCTGTAGTAAATAATAATTGTAATCCCTTGTGTTTAATGATGAAAGTTGTCCTCTGTTTTTATTGTTTTTTTACTGTCTTAAAAGTGGATCACATATCTCTATATACACGAATTTGACGGAGATTTTTATATAGACTGTGCGAATCACATAAATATTGATAATGAAGTTATTTCAAATGAAAAGGAAAATAAATTTCATCTTATGTTTACAATCAATAAACGGCACTTTTAAATTGAATAAATGCTGTTTAGTTTAATTGCAGTCAAATGTGTCTAGGAATACAAACTAAGTTGACCTGTATTTTCGCACTACTGCTCACAGCTTCTTAAACATTTAATGCGCTAACAGCAACATTTTCTGCCTACTTGATACTAATACCCTGTGGTTCGGTTACCTGAGAAAATGACTACTATAAAATGTATTTAATGTTTTATTTCATCATAAAAAAGTATGAAATATTGGAAGCGCAAATAATATCATTACTTAACATTGCTGTAGGTCATGTAGAAAGTAATAAACTATCTACCAACTCAATCAGGTCAAATTCGTGAGCCATTGGCCCATAATATGTTATTTCAATTTCGACAAATTAATGTTATTCTGGACAAATTTCTTCCATATAAATAATTTAATCCAGCAAAATAATTATGTTCCACATTTAATGCAAATTTCCTGTCTCTTTGTAACGGTCATGACTAAACACATATTGTGAATTAGTTAATGCAGTCACGCTTAATGTTTGTGAGACTGATAAAATGACAGAAAAATTTTGGCTTTTCAATTAATAAATACGTAAAACTGTGTGATCCGCATTAACCTATTATTGGTCATGAGATAATGCTAACAAGCAAATCCAAAACACATTAGCATGCAAAATTGTCGACAGTTCTTCGTATAGACAGACTAGTATAATTATTGGATTATTCTTTAGCATAAAACGGCCACAGTTTATATTTATAAAAGTGCATTGCATATAAACGGTGAAACATCATTTAAAAATGCATTTTACACATCAGCTGTAACTTGGACCAAGTAAAACTCAATTTATATATCATCAATTTATATATTTTTTGTCTTCAATCGACTAACGTATACGCACCAATATATTATTCAATACTTGTTTTTTTGGTAAATTAGCACAAATAAATACTTTGAATATACATAAATCAAGATTAACAAAAGTAGTAATGTTATTTGTCCATGAGTTTGGCCTTTTCTTAAATTGCTCCTTACCAACCTTTTATCATATTGACTTTTATATCTTTTATATTTCTTCCCGTGTGTGAATTCACTTCTTAAAAACGAGGCAAAAATTGATTTATTTCATGCATCATATTAAATATTTGCCGAAGTTAAAATAATGCAAGCACCTCTATTTAACACAAAGCAAAACTTTGGTTGCTATGTCTTGCAGAAATAAAGAATAAATGACTAAAATTAAGCCAAAGTTATTGCCAAATTGAGATGTATTCTTTCAGTGTGAGCGGGTAATCTGTCGATCAACTTATATTCATTGAGTTTTAAAAAGACTTGATTGACAATCAATGTTACATTTACGTCCATTTGTTTGTGGCATGTTTTGGAGATCTCACAACCTTGTTTCACATACAGAACATCAAAAAACATTGACATTATGCCGCTACTGACACTTAAGTTCTCTTTGTGTTCCGTGATGTTTTTTTTTTAAATTGCAGTGGCATACTTTAGCTGTCGAAGGCAATATTATGGAAAACGCGTAGTTACAAGGAAAATATGCCTTACTAAATTTTCACTTCTGCATATCTGACGTATTATACTTGCAGAATTTAAACATTATTGCTTTATTGGCACAAGTCTATGAGTAACATTGGTGGTTCCAACGTAATTATAAAAAAAGAATTATTGTTTTCTTAAATATTTGAAGGCATGGTCAATTGAATTTGTACACGTCTTAAGGTTTCATTTCAAACATGTTTATTCATAATTAAAAGACCAAAGCCTGCTGCTATGTATATTATTATGTACAGTTTATAAACGAAGTAATAACTATTTTAAGCATGCGACCCACCTGGCAGGTGAAACCGGCTGGTTGGAATCTGATGTTAAAGAGTTTATGTAGAGACGATTGGTGTCATCAGTCAGGTTTGTAAATACATGCGATTTAGGGTCCGTGAAAAGATGCAACCGCGCTGCATTTGATATTGCGTCCACGGCCTAAAATAAAGAAACAAACAATTTTTTAAAAAAACATTGCGAATATAAATCTTTTTAGAAGGATTGAAAATTAACTTAACCAAAGTGCTAATTTCGTATTATATTGACAATACCAGTATTAGTGGAAATGAGAATGTTTTGTCGATCCTGCTTAAAGATAATGCCCTATTTAGAGCTGGATGTAAATGATCTGTCATTGCAGTTCCAGTTGTAATCATAATTTTGTGAGAAATGTCAAACTGACTATCCAAAACGTTAGATAATTTGCCAACGATATCGAATTAATTCAGTAATACTCTCTATAGTTCGCTACAGTTCAACATCTTAAGTATAGGATTTTGGGGAATAACGAAAATCTTGACCTAAGCATATCTTGCATTAATATATCACTAGAAACCACGGAGGCATCCGTCAAATCAAAATAATGAAGAGTTCGGGAAACATATTTTTAGCCTATAAAATGAATGTGTGTCGTAAGAGAGACGAAATTATAATTGACGGGAATGATTTGATAGAATGCTAGTAATTCGATTTATTACGTGTTCATATCGAGCAAACATTTGCTTTCAAGGAATACTTAGTTATTATGAGTAAATTTATAAGGATAAATAACAAAATTGAAGCAAACTAAACCTTGCCACAACACCATTATGGCCTACTTAGCATTCGGGCAAGGCATGGCTATAATTCAAGCTATTATAAAAAGATATGAGCATCAGATAAATTCTGTTTGTTGCGGAGAACTAATATATATGCAAAGATGTATTAGGTGTTGCGAACCTAGTAAAAAATTAGTTCAGTTGTGACCAGAAGGATAAACCAAAGGCAGCATGAACGGAAAGTATAATCAAGTTTACATTAGTTTCGTGCTTACTGACGACTCATCAGTAGGAGCTGGTACTACGCCCTTTAACCACTATACATTTTGTTCAACAACGTGGTATAGTACCGGAGGTTGTACCGTCCTACTATCCCACATTCTTGACCAAAATGTATAGTGGTTAATGGGCGTAATACTGGCTCCTACTGATGAGTCGCCAGTAAGCTCGAAACGAATGTGCATGAGATTATACTTTCCGTTCATGCTGCCTTTGGTTTATCCTTCTGGTCACAACTGAACTAATTTTTTACTAGGTCCGCAAAACCTAATACATACTTGCATATATATTAGTTCTTCGCAACAAACAGTATTTAACTGTAATATATTGAATTGAATGATGTCATACTTACCGCGAAATGTGATAACTGATATCGATGAAGGCCAGAGTGTATGGTTTAACTGGAGTAACAGGTGTTCCGAAATTGTTGTAATTCTCCATATGGGTGAACTTTAGCATAAATTTATATCCATCAGGTTGGTATCATGTACCGACTCGGAAACCATAGTGTTAGTATCCGGTACTCATCGATTTCAAATAAGGTATCAGTTACTAACACAATGGCCATAGTGTTTGTATCCCTTACAGACTCGGTATATATATACTTATACCTATATATATATATATACTCTATATATATATATATATATATGCATATATATTATATAGTGTGAGTTATCGTTGAAAGTCGCACTGTCGTAGACTATACGATGTTAGCTTCACTATTGCAGGCTTACACATTCGTCTAGGAGATTGTACCGTCCTATTATCCAACATTCTTGACCAAAATATATAGTGGTTAAAGGGCGTGATACCGGCTCTTACTAATGAGTCGCAAGTAAACTCGAAATGAATGTGAATGAGATTATACTTTCCGTTCATGCTGCCCTTGGTTTATCATTTGGTCACAAATGAACTAATTTGTTACTAGGTTCGCAACACCTAATACATACTTAGATATGAGCATCATTTCCACTTAAGTCGATGAAGCTACTTCCGAAAAAACTTTAGAACTAAAGGACGATTGTGTTTCCAACTCAGCAATGGTCTCACTAGAGGCGACATCGCTATTTCCAAACGTTGCATTAGCAAAGACAACAGTGAATCTTGCTTGCTTCATTTGTTTCGTTTCTTAAACTTGTGAAGCGAAATGCAACTGATGAAGGCCTGCGGTAAGTTAGGCCGAAATATTTTATCAACGGTGAATATCTTGGATTTAATTCAAGTTGAATTTCTGAATCAGCCGATTATTGTTATGAGCAATGGAAAGGCAATTTTGGCCTGAGCAACATACTTTCCGTACTTCCACTATTCAATGGCGTTGCTTGGCAAGGATGTATAGCAACACTTCAAACTAACGTATTCAAGTATCATCCAGAACAAAATGACCTACTGACCATAATAAGGAAGCATGCTATTTAGAAGATATAACGACGATCGATTCTTCTTATCCCATAAGCGCTACATCCAGCTAAGCCGATTCAGGCACAAATTATCAATTGAGGAAGAGAATCCGATTATTCTTTAATTTCTTAACGTCCCCTTCTTCCGAAGGCCTCAACATCGTTTATACTAACCATTGGAAATTCGGTGCTAGCCAAGAAAGATTGGAAGCTGGTATATGAATAAAATTATGCATAATATGCGGCACTAGTTGGGAAGTTATTAGTGTCGTAGACGCTGAAGAAATTGTGCCCTAGCTCGAATCCCGTCCGAGATAAAATCTGAGAGGTATTTGAAGAGTTGCCAGTAAGACAAAACCAAAGTACTTGATGGTTTGCCCTTGCTACATACGTAATTTGGTCGTTATACTGACAACACATTTATAAAATATATCCTACCATTTAAATTCAATTAAAAATTATTATTTGAAATTTAATAAAAACACATATATATTGTATAGAAAATTTATAATGCGTCGATATTTCGGTCATTGTAAAACACTGCAAAATAAACGCTAGAAGTCGTAATATATATTTGTAAAACTTTCAAATAATGCTTAGTGCATTTTTTGATATTGCCTAAATAAGTTAAGACAAGTGAAATATGCAAGAGCATCTGCAATTATAAATTAAACGATAGCATTGATTAAAATGTAAATGTACACTTTTAATGTGACTCTGTCAAACATATGCGATGTATAATTCATTAACGGCTAATTTGCCTGTATAAGATATATTGTAATGATTTGATAGTTATATTTTTCTCATTCAGAATGCATTATAATCGATAGTAAGTTAAATTACATATAATTATTTTTGTTCAAACATTTTTATCACGATAGAATAAATTACGCAACTGCACGTTCATTTATTTACATTTTAAAGATTGCGGTGTCGACCACGTAGGTATAAGCATAGAATTTCTTAATATAGTATGTGCATTACTAAATAAATAAAAACAAAAATTATGCGTGAATAGAACATTTCGTGATTTTTAGCACTAATAGGACGTAAAATTTTTATAAGCTTTACCAACTTTCTAATAAGCATTAGCACAATTCTAATTAATTTACTCTAAACACCCTTAGAATTTATTGCAATTATGCGGCCTCATTCGCATTTGCTGTTCCAGGTGCTTTTCACTCAACTTCATTATTGTGCTGCTTTGTATTTACTAGAATGATACGACGCTGTGTTAGTTTGCGGTCAGCAACTTGCCTTTTTGTCGAAGAAGGAGTTCGGCTTATGAAAAACAGCACCGATGTGTTTACTCAACTGCCAATTATGAAGCATCAAGCATAAATTGCAATGCCTTTGTGATAATTCTATTATTCGGAAAGCAGGAGTCTATTTAAAAGCAATCTAATTTAATCAGTTGGAAAATGAAAGCATCTTAAAAGCGATAGTCGGTAAATTTACGTGAGAGATTTCAAGATTATGTTGCAACATTTAGGACACGTATTATTTAGTATTATTATTAGTATTTTAGCTCCTAAATCTAGTCAATCAGCTTATTTAAGTAAACAAAAAACTGACGCGTCTGTACAGATATATAATTCTACAACGATATATTAAGTGCTATTTGGATTTAATTTGGATTAAAGGCAATTACGCTATTTTTAAATAATATTCCTAGACTGAATGCATCAAATTTTCGCAACGATGTCAATTCAATCTTATTCTTCTTATTATTATTATTATTATTATTATTCTTCTTCTTCTTCTTCTTCTTCTTCTTCTTCTTCTTCTTCTTCTTCTTCTTCTTCTTCTTCTTCTTCTTCTTATTATTATTATTATTATTATTATAAAATAAATGCTTTACAAAATATTATTTTTGTCGACTGTCGGTAGTTTTGTTATGTTGTTCGACGACTGGTTAAATACAATGGGATTGGTATTTACTCAAGCTCGCAAACTTGATTTAAATAATTTTTACCACCATCCGCGCAATCAATTATTGTGTAATGTATTGTCTATATATATATATATATATATATATATATATATATATATGTGTGTGTGTGTGTGTGTGTGTGTGTGCGAAAGCTACAAACAGCTAATGTTCTTGACTGCATAGAAATTGTGCAGCCAACATTTCCAGTCAAGTTCAATGTATGCGAAACTACTAGAGGTGAGAGCCGCATATCTAAATATGATTTCCAAATATATTCAATGCGGTTTGATCCTCGATAGTCATTTTGCCGTCGTACTCTGATGATGATCAAGGAGAGTCGAAACGCGTCAGTGCGTTGCGACTGGCGGTAGTTTTTTATGTTGTTCGACGACTGGTTAAATACAATGCGATTGGTGTTTACTTCAAGCTCGCAAACTTGATTTAAAAAAATATTTTTGTCTTGTCTCACGCTTAGTTTATTTGGAACCTGTTTATTATAAATCTGCTTGTCAATTTGCTAAGACCTGCATTTAGGGTTCGAATGATTTATTTCCTGTTAACGTTCATTAGCCTTTAAATCTGATCTAAAATTTCATGCAATTTTCGAAGCGGAAGCTCGATCTTTGCCCATTGACGTTACTATAAAACTAAACGGATTTAAAGCATTTTTGCCAATATATAAGTTAATTTAACGACATATTTCTTATTCAAAAAAAAGAGAAGTTGGCAGATATGAAAGTTTGATTAACGTTTTAAACGACAAAACCAAGTACATAAATATATAACTTATCGATTAACCATATATCTTGTTCACGAAAAGTAGATTTTATGCTAAATTAAAATGATAAATTTTCCTTGAACCATACTGGCGTTAATGATGTTTCTATTGAAACTTTTGTGTACTATTTCAGTGTAAATTATATATAATTCATTTAAATAAACTTTAAATCGGAGAAATTGCACATAAATTTATTTACAGAATGGTCTAATTGTTGTGCAAGTTATGAAATTGGAATTTAATATGAGACGTGATAATTTGGAAGACTGTGTTTGCAATCATACATTATACGGAACTCTTTTTCGCCATAATATAGGCGACGCAGTATATATATATATATATATATATATATATATATATATATATATATATATATTCTGGCCGATTGAGTAGACTATTGACACCTAGATAGAAAGAACTTTTCAATTTAAAATGTTGTACCTAATTGACGACTGAAATCAGGTCCAGAATTACGCCACAAAACAAAGAGTGATGTTTTTTATTGCTTGTGCGATGGAAAATGAAGTAGCCCAAAAGCCTTCACAGATTACATAATGATCGTAATAAGCTATAAAATTGCAAAAAAACTTATGGAAATATTTAAATTGGACAAGAGAATTACGTCAGACTTAAAACTGATTTACGTATCTAATCTGACCCTTCTTTATTTCACTCAGACCGTTGCAAATGTTAGTTTGTGTTACTTTCAAAAGTGTCATTTTGATAGTTTTGAAATAATTGGTATGAAAATGTAAAAGTTTCATTTATGAATAGTTTCTTTACATCTTGATAAATTACAATGTTACAATTCAATTTATGCTTTGTAACAGCTCCAACTTCAACTATTTTATTCAATAATTCCTTCTGGGATTGCGTGGGTGTGTAATTCTTTCGTTGAATAATATTTGCCTGCATAAATCAATTTGTTATTGTTGTATATTTAATGGCAGAAGTCTATGTTTATATAACACTGCATGTATCTCTAATTAAAATCCTCTAAATTTGAATAATTTATCTTCTTGTTGAGAAAACTTTGAGGGAATAATGCTTAGACTACTTATCATAGAAAAGTATAGGAATGAATTAGAAATTAATCAATTTTAAATTGTAATTACTTCATACTAACGGTTACTGATCTTGCATACTTTCTAATGAATTATATCGTTAGTGAAAGTAAACATTCCATAGATTTTAAGGTCATTATCAAATGTCTTACTATTTACCAATCTTTATTATTTAAAAAAACTGTTAACTTACAATTTCAGTGTAATTGCTTTCATTTTTGAGTTTTCTTATTATTCTTAAACTATTTATTTTGTGTAAAATCTGTTTATCTTATATTTGCAATATAAAGTATTTTTTATTCATCCTGTGTCATAACTTTATAATCTCATTATTTGGTCCACTAATTACATTTCTGTAACTTGTTGATTAGTCGATCGTGGTCATAATTGCACAAGTAAAGAGAAATGGTGTCACAATAACAAGTTGCAGAATCAAAAGGCTGATATATTTTCGCAGTAAACAAAAATTTGTAGTGTATCATTATTTTCAAATCTTATCTTTATTAGTTCGTTTATTTCGTTTTTTGTAGCGAGTAGGATATAGAATACTTGAATCGCAAATATCCATTATATAAACTATCAAACACTCATAATTAAGTAAACGCGTGCAGCATTGCAATAACTTCATATCGGACACATATTTATTTCTGACCAAAAATGTTAAAATTATTGAAATTTATGTAATAATTCTAAAGAAATTGGTAAGGGATTTTATCAGAATATAAATCAGTTGAATCAAACAAATTCAAATATTAGTTAACTGTAGAATAATACTGCTATAGTAAATTAAACTTAAATAGAATGTTAAAGATATAGTTAATGTTGCATGCTTGTTAACAGAAATAAGCAAACAATTAAAGATTAAATTTTATCAGATATAAGAAAATTTTTTTTCAAATGGTCTTCTCAAATATCTACTCATGAACATATCTTTATATATAAATTGGAAAGCAAAACAAGATAGAAATATGCGAACATAGAGAGAATGTGGAAAAATAGAAACCAATCAAATTGCGTGCGTCACATCCAGTTCAAGCTCAATGCTTGTACGTGCTTCTTCTGCTTACATAAATCCGGCTGCAATTTGTTTATCCATAAGGCTTCGTATTTGGCTAGCTCCCTTTTGTTTTTGCATTTAGTAATTACTTTGAATGCTACGTCTGGAGAGCATACGTGAGATGTTTCGATGATGTGTTGCGCAATAGCAGACGTGTATTCACCATTTGATTTAAAACAGGCGTTCAAGTTGCAATGTTCTCTCATTCGAGTAATTAACCGTCTGGTCGATCGGCCTACGTAAGTTGATCGACAATTTGCGCATGTATATTGGTAAATAATATTTGATATCGACATTAACGACTGTTTCTCTTTGATTGCACAAGTTGTCGATCAACTTACGTAGGCCGATCGACCAAACGGTTAATTATTCGAATGAGAGAACATTGCAACTTGAACGCCTGTTTTGAATCAAATGGTGAATACACGTCTGCTATTGCGCAACACATCATCGAAACAACGCACGTATGTTTTCCAGACGTAGCATTCAAAGTAATTACTAAATGCAGAAACAAAAGGGAGCTAGCCACATACGAAGCCTTATGGATAAAAAAATTGCAGCCGGATTTATGCAAGCAGAAGAAGCACGTACAAGCATTGAGCTTGAACTGGATGTGACGCACGCAATTTGAATGGTTTCTATTTTTCACACTCTCTTTGTTCACATATTTCTATCTTGTTTTGCTTTCCATTTTATATATAAAGATATGTTCATGAGTAGATATTTGAGAAGACCATGAGAAAGAAAATTTTCTTATTTCTGATAAAATTTCTTTTTGTTTTTGCACACAGGAAGGGTACAATGAATTTTATTAAAGCTCGCATTTCAAAAGAATTAAAGATTAATTGTGGAGCGAGAAGATCTCCTAAATTATTATTATTCGCAAGCTTAAAAAAACAAAAAATTGCTTCAAATTCGATTCAGCCCGGCATCGTTTAAATCTATATATCAAGTATTCCATGACTCAGTTTAGATATATAATTGACTTACGGATTAATACATATTGAGGCAGAATCGGCACAGGTTATGTTTGAATTTCGTTTAATTTTATAAGGAGAAGAGTGTCGACGAAAAAGAGTTTACTCAGACATTCGTCTTTAAGTAGGATATATACCATCTTTGTGAACTGAAAATAAGACCTTTCTCTTTTAATTTAGACATTTGCTTAAAAAGTAAATCTATACTGTAAAATTAGAAGAGTATTTCATAAACGTGTCAGCGCAGTCTGTCTGTAACCATCATAATAATTTAATAACAATTTCCGCCGCAGTCAAACAGCTTATTCAACTGGACAAAGTATTTTTGCACAGATTTTGGCAAAAGGTAACTTATATTTCGGCAAGCAAATTACAGGGCAATCCAATATGTATGTTCTTTAGAAACGCATATTATAAATCCTTGTCAGTCAAAGGTATTGGCGCGTTCAGTACGTGATTGGTCATCGTCTGAGTAGGACAGCCATCTAGGAGACAGAGAACAAAACTGCGGACGAAATGAATTAACTCGGCCCTCACCAAATGCAGTCTTGCAAATACTGTACTCTATTGGCATCCCGTTTGCCCAAGTTATGAGCATGAAGAATAATTTCCGTCTTCGCAGCTTCTGACTAATTTTGTAACTAGCCGATCAGTACATATTTACTTGCGAACACGATGAAGTAGTTTTCGCTGTCAATTGCACAAGAAGCAAAAAAATAAAAAATGTATTACCTGTATTATAATCCATGATATTGGATAATTTTGAAGGGGAGAAGCTAGGTCATCTGGAGGAAATCAATATAGTCTTGATTTTTCGCCAGTATTTTCAAGAGAAGTGATTTCCAGTAATGGCATTAATAAGTAAATTTCGCCTTACATGACCAAACGTTTGAGTCTAATGCTGAAAATACATGAATTGATTAGCGAACATTAATAACGCCGTAAACAGAGGAGACACGCGCAGATTTTTTCGCCTATTTTAATATCGATTTTTGACTAAAGCGAAAATTGGTAAGATAATATTAATTCATTAAAATCAGTTGTAGAATAATAGAAGAAAACTGATGTTTTAAATTCCACATGAAGATTATACTTTTGTCTCTAAAGGATAAAAAAACCACCAGAGTAAACAATATTTTAAACTATCCAGCCATTTATTTCGTGAATACTAATCATCTCTTTTACAATCATACATATTTATACATTTTGGGTTTTCAATTGATTATGCTAGTGGTAACAAATCTGACTCGTTTTTACTGCTGTTTCTTGTTTTGGCTAGTTGGTGAGTGTGTATGCGTGTTTGCATGTAAAGGTCATTCTCGCAGTATTGCAAAGTGATGTCTGAGATCTGGTCATTATTGTTTTGATAGCTTGAGAATTAACCATTTGTGCGCATTGTTCCCTGTTACATATACAAGTGCTATTTTCCCCAGTATAGTTGATCGTTTCACCTCGTTGCGCAAAGTTTTCACGTGGTAACAACGCCAGTGTTGATTGCAGTGTTAAACGCTTACATTGTATGGAGACTTCTGTCATCGTATGCGTCTCTGTTATTTCCACTTCAGTTTGTTGCCAATCCGATTGTACGTTTGTTGATTCTAGTCAAGGGCCTGTTTGTTCTTGGCTGGATACTAGTAGATTGTTGTTGAATTTTGTTATTCTTGGCCAGTCGATAAAGATATCATGTTGATGAAACTTTTGAATATTAAGGTCAGGTGCTTGTTGTTTTATGTAAAGTGCTTCGTAGATAAATAATAAATTTTCTGATTTTGCTTTATGTAGAATTGTGAAATTGGTCGAATTGACAGGGTGCTTCGTTGCCAATATTTGATCGGAAATAGCTGATTTTCCTGACGGTGGCAAGCCTTTGTTAATCAATTTCTGTGGCAAATGTTGCTGGATTCTGCTTATCAATTGCTTCTTCATACGTCCGATATATGTGCTACCGCACATACATGAGAATTTGTAGATTATGAATGATTTGGAGAGAATGGGCATCTGATCTTTGGCATCCAACCACATGATTCTCTGTGTACTAAATGTCATATTAACTTTAACACTGGGAAAGTTGTCCTTAGTTATTCTATTCAGCCGCCGTACAATTATTGAGGTTGGTACGTCGCCTCTAAATGGTAAGTTTAGGAAAACCTGCTTGACGGTATCCTCTCTAGTACGAATCTGCTGTGGTCTGATGTTGACATCAATGAAACGCTCTGGGTAGTTGTTCATTAGCAAATTTTCCTGAGGTAGCCCAGTTCTTCCTCAATCTTGTGTTCAGAGCAGATCTTCCTGATTCTGTTTGTTAGGTTGTTTACTAAGTTTCTTTTGTGGGATTTTGGCACACTACTGTTGTAGTGAATGTATTGTCCATTGAAAGTGGATTTTCTATGTATGGCCAGTGTCAAATCTCCGTTTGCTTCTCGAGTGAGTTTGATGTCAAGGAAGGGAATACTGTCGTCTTTCTCTACCTCGAGAGTGAATTTTATGTCTGGATCGACTCCATTTAATTGTTTGAGGATTTCGGAAGGGTCTGCTGCTTCTGAGATGAACAACAAAATATCATCTACATACCTTTTGTAGAGTGCGCACTGGTCAATTATACCTTTTAGGCTCGTTTTTTCCAGGTGATAAATGTATACATCTGCCAGGAGGGGTGCGATGCAAC
>JAQBSW010012046.1:0-18039 GCA_029291075.1 Eudiplozoon nipponicum | reverse complement strand
AAACGAGAACACATACACACATCATGACGTACGCTTATCTAGTGAGTTGTCATTAATTGTCATTATATCACTGTAATCTCATTGCGAAGAGTGTATACATGTAGACACATACACAAACCAATTTAACATACACTTTCCTAACATTTTTATAAAAAAACGTTATGCTTAAGAGATCTAAAATCAAGTATAAATGAGGCGGTTTAAATTAATATTTCCACTTGACATATTGATTGTCAACTAAGTGTGTGATGTGTTTGGCATTGAAAAAGGGTTCCGTAATTGGAACCCGAAATATCTGCAAAAATCATGATGACAGTGGATTCAAATATTTCGGTACGCAATCCGAAAATCAGGTAAATTGTTTATTTCCTGTCGCGCAACATGTTTCTTTTAAATCTTATGGAGCATCATTATTCGCTGTTAGAAATAGGATCCATGTATGCTTAGTACTGGAGAGGTACATTATAACAATCGGTCCAACTGACTAAGGCACATTGGTCGTCAGAACGTAAGTTTCTCAAGCTACTCAAAATGAATAGCAAAGAAACTTAATTCACTTCAGCTGCGAACTTTATAGCAAACATAATTTTACACAGCACAACCATGAACTTTTCTACTCGTATGCGATAATTAATTAAGATTAGCAATCCAGCTACTTCCCTTGGTAGAAACACCAAAAGCGAACATTAATAAAACGCTATATTCCTCAGTATACTAAGGTTACCTTCTCTTGATGTGAGGAAGCAGAACTAGAGTTAGCAGCTTGTATCAACAGGTCATATTGATGTCCAGTATTCGCAACGTCTGTAACAGTGGTGCGATGTTGGGGGCTTTCGGTGAATGAAGGTTTTGTCGAAGAAACGTAGGACGTCGTTAGAAGACCTGCAGGCGTCGAACTTTGAACAACAGATGTAAGAGGTCCAACAGCTTCACATTCCGTAGTACTGGATATGATGTAACCCCCCGTAAGAGCATTCGGTGACATAGAAGCTGCTGTTAAGGCATTGGAATCCGGTGGACTACTCGCAGTTGACGAACCGATCATAATTCCTCCTAGTGATGGGCTATCAGATGCACTGCTTCCAGACTGTTGGTGTTGATGGGTTAAGGATGCCTGCTCCATCGTCTTGACACGCATCTCTAATTCCTGTAGTTCAATCACACAATTACTAAATTTAGTATAAAGTTTGGCAAGTTAACTAAAATGATAAATATACTTAATGAAATAACTCCTATGACAATTACAAAGTTTAGTAATGAACTAGAAAAGTGTAATTTGGAAAGCTAGCCAAAGTAGAAGGAATAACGTTCATTTCAATAGTGCTCTTCAGCAAGATCTTAGGCTTCAGATCACAGCAAACCATAACGGCCGTTTTCAGGGCGATTTGTTCCAGACTGCTACAGATTGATTATTCTTGGATACAGCTAGGCTCTTTGGAGCTAGTCGTCCTTTTCTGCCAACAAGCATGATTGTCAGCGTACTTGAGGTCAACAAGCTGGCCACCAAAAACCAGTGTAACGGTCTTCAGAAAAAAGGCTATCGATAACACTATTAAATAATGCAAGAGCAATGAAATGTTCTTGCCGAATACCGAGCCAATCTCCAGAAGGTTCAAAAGGGCCATTACTAGTGCGATCACAAGCTGATTAGCCAGTATAACAAGCTTCAAACAAAACAATTTTTGCGGGAACCCCACCATTAAGCGTAGCTCGCCATACGCGAAATAGAAACGAAAGCAGCTTAGTGGACCGTTATTACTGATGTCGCAACTCAGGAGCGAGGCCTAGGACATGTATGTGAATCAGGCATTCAATTTTCGATCGACACTATGCCGTGGTTGACCTAGTTCACTTCACGTGCGTTTCGCGAATCCTTCCGAAGATGTGAGTCCTTGCCACCATCGTTTCAGCACAGACCAAAATGGTACCATACTAGCTGGCAAGAAGATTATTGTTGCCTCTTATGGATGAAAACCATAACAACAATATACCACTTATTTGAAACGGATTGCGCTTTCCAGATTACGGCAATGAGTTTTTGCAGATCCTTCTGACTAGTAATCGTCTGACTTTCTAAAATTCAAAAGAGCTGCCAATGATTCCAGTGACTATGTGGTCTCGCATGAGACTACAAGTCCCCGCCAATTCAAAAGTCCATCTGGTAACAAGGTTGATTGATTAATCAATCGCTAACCACGCAGTGTACACTAAGTGACGGACTGCGTAAATTTGCGAAATGCATGACCAGCTTCGCGTCAGAAATTGAGGGCGTCAGCACTGTTGCGGAAGAATGACTACTATTAATACGTTGTAACTGAGCGAACAATTTGGATACGTTGTTACGCTTCGACACTGCTTCAAATTTATTAACAACATTAAGTCAGTGTTTGTCTTCGTCCACGATTTGACTGAAGACATTTTTTTTCACAGCTTCTAATTCTTTCAATTCGACTGTCTAGTAGAACATTATTCTCGAATCCAGCACCAGATTGACGTTAGAGACAAGGTGGACATAGTTTGATATAGCAGAAACATCTAGTCACTACATTCAAATAGGGTAGAATAGGACCGGTTCATGCATTTCATAGTTCTTGGATGAATACCTTGTGCAATATGGCATCGAGTCGAGCTTAGCGGCGATCCTGTTGCAGAATAATCCTCGTAACTATCTTTTCTTAGTTTTGCATAGTTACCTGCGAGGTTTGCTCGAGTTTTTGACACGATAAAGCGAAAGCTATATGCAAGCTGTGTTGCCAATATCGCCATTCCTAAAGTGTACTCATCCATAAGGGCGCTGTGTAGAGCCCTAGGTTGCCTCATTTCTTTGGATTATGTAGATAAATATGCGCCTATTAACTAGAATTCCCTCTCATAAATATATTTTGTTTTAACTATTTTTTTCCTTATTACTATTAATCCATTTTAAAATTTTCCTTATTTGCGTTTTATTTTAATATTTATTCCCGTGGATATATGACGGTAAAGCATCAGTTAACAACATTTGCCTTGCTATCCGTGACGATGACGATGATAACTATGATTACCTCTATATATTTTTTAATCAATAAAGTATGTGGCAGGCAGAACTACGGTTGGTCAGTCTTCCTTAGAATGTTAGCAGGACAGATAAATGATTTAAGCGAAGAATACGCGAACATTAAACCTCGTCTAGATGAAACGGGAAATCCGCATAATGGAACAAACACACATAGAAGAACAAAGTAACTGTGACGGAGCCCAGACTTTAGCACGAAGAACTCTGCCAGAGTTTACAAACGAATCGACTAGTTATTTCCGGCTTATATATGAATATAAGCATATGCTTGCACAATTGAACAATGAAAGGCAACAGTGTTGGTTCGACAAATGTAAGGCCTCCTTGCTGCCGTAATATTTGTAGTTAGTAGCACTAATTTTACATGTTGCGTTTCAAGAATTGGTCAATCGTTCAGCAGTAGTCAAATTGTAATTTAAAATAGACCTTCAATATGCAGAATTTCAACAACGAGAATTGGGTAAATTACGCACTAAACCTGAGAAACTGTTTGCTGAATTATTCTCCCTTAAACCATTGTCGGTTGAGTTTCCCCTGGATTCCATAACACGAATTAAGCATTGGTTGTCCGAGCTAATTAATTATTTTCCGCGTTTGCAACCGCATGAAGCCATCAGGCTTGGCCCTACTAGATATGACAAGCAGCCAAGCAAGCCCGGTGGCTTGGAGTGGAAAGCCCAATCTCCAAAAAAAAATCAGTCGTGATGTTTATCACAGCTGAGTCAATGACACCACGGATGACCTCTATATCAACAATACGCAGATGCGACGTTCCCTTTGGCAATTCTTCGTGTCATATATAGCGGGTCTGTGAGGGGCGGCGAAAGACACTGCCTCTGACACATTCCCAATAAGTTAAGGCACCAGCATCGATTTGAGCAGATGTGACCACTACATCTATTATTGGGCAGCAACGTCGGTATACTTCGTTGTGAGCATGGCGATTTGAAAGAGGCAATATTGTCCACGACTTCACAAACATTCATAGTCGGTGTGCTGTACAGAATCAAATACAAGCTGGTGCTCAGAAATACGTATCTATGAAAAAGGCCACACACAGACCCCTACAGTCCGCTAAGAATCAAACAGGCCGTCATAGAAAAGAAGACGATGAAATTGTTTCACATTTAAGTAATTAAGTAAAAGTTACATTTTTGGAACTCTTCAACGAACAGGCTCTGACTTAAAATTGATAAAAAAACGATTTTTCGGTGTTGCTCAAATCTAAGTCGTTAAAAATGTGCGACCTACGAGACCAGAGATATGTTAAACTCCTGGCGCAGAGACGGTGATTTCGGATGAAATTTCACTAGATTATTAATAAATTATACTAACTCTGGATTTTATTATCGCCGACACCTCGAGGGGCGATCAATCCAGCGCAATGTGAGGCCCAGATGCTGTCAGTGATGGAAAGAGATTAGAATTATGTACGACACGAATCACATTTATATATTGGCTGTAAACTAATTCTAGGTCATTTATTCCTAGAGCGCATCGTTTGCATTCAATTCAATTCCTTATTATAGATAGCTTGCTAAACAAGGCTGAAGAGCACTTTTTCTCATCGAAGTGAGCTCAGTGACAATCTTGTTGTAGATTTTTGCATAAAATCAGCTTCTCCTTGATACGCTCTTTTTGGTTGAGCAGAATTAACTGTGAAGTTCTACTGTTCTTAAGAATCGATACGCTGAAAATCGAAAGTAAACTGTACTATCATTTCGATGGATGGAGTAAGCCCAAGCAACTTTTGTCCAATGTAACCGGAAATTCATAAACAATAATATTCTGACATTCCCGGTCGGATGCATGCTAATTATGACAGGCGCCTTAGACGTAGGTATATGAGTAGTATCATAAGCCTATAGATGCCCGGCATAATAGGTAAATCGTACTCTCACGAAAGCGGAACAAAACTATACCGTCACTGAAAAAGAACTGCTAGAAGTACATTTGCCTCTACGTAAATTTAGTTATTTTGTCATCGGTTGGCATATAGACATCTTCAACTATCAAAAAGCACTGATGCATTGGTGGCCAATTTACAAAATGGGATACCAATGTGAAAATAAGGGCTCCATATGAATAGAACTAATCATTTATGACTTGAAATTCTAGGAGATCTTGGCATGGAGCACTTCATCAAAATATTGCAAATTTGGTTGTATTGCCCAGACATGGCGAAATAAGTTCACAATCACTGTCAAAATTGCACGAAATGTCAGCTTTATAAACCACAGAAAAGAGTAAAGGTCACTCCAATAGCTTCCAGTTACAAAACACGAAATTAAACTTTGCATATCGAGTTGGAGGGCTTATTGCCTGATGTTTGTGGCATGGCGGCCTATGTAGATATATTTACTCGTTGGGTCCAGTTTGTATCTTTGAAGCAAACCACAACTGAGAAAGTTGAAAGGTGTTGGTGCACTAAAACTACCTGTCACCGACAGGGGTGCGCGGTTCCAGTCGAAAGAATTTAATCACTGATGCAAGAAACTTGATATTAAGCATTCTCAAACTGCCATGTATCACCCACAGACTAGGGCGAAGGCTGAGCGAGCTTATACATATATATATATATATATATATATATATATATATATATATCCCGTAGCCATAGAAAATCCGGTCTGAAGACCGGCGGGCACAAGCTAATCAGCGCAGTAATGGTAGCATGAATATTGCCGGGTCTAATGGGACCCAGCCATCATCCAGTTTCTCGGTAGCACTTATTGTTATGAGTAGTGACGGAATGAGAGCGGGCGTGGTGGACGCTAATGGCAGGTTTCGGCTGCTGAAGGAAAATTTGGCCACTGGCAACTGGGCAGATAGTGCTCATCAGACTATCTAAGAGAAAAAATACACTGACTACAAATCAAGCCCACTAGGAATGGGAAACTTATTGTTCTTTAGCAGCACGCATTTAACAATAAACGATACGAATTAAAATGAATACATATTGCACTGGTCGTCGCGCAGCATTAAAGCAAATTGGACAACAAGAAGCTCTCGCACGTGCGTTTGATAAATTAGAAACCGATGTATGTTGCATATCTGAAACCAAAATCCAGGATCCTACTAGCATTACAAAACTGAGTGTGCCATCCTTATCCACGCGTTATTGGCTTAGAACCTCTGGTTTCACGGGGTTTTCTCAAGCCGGTAAATGGAGCGCCTGTATTGTCTTTAGTACACAAGTTGAACCTTGCTTAACTGAGTGGATCCCTGTAAATAGCCAACGTTATGGATATGCTCCCACCTATTTCAGCACAGACGACAACAAGCACACTTTTTACACCGACCTAAGCTCTTTACAAAATAGGATTCACTTTAAGCTCGATAAGCAATAATAATGGTGAAAAAGCTATTGGATAGCTGCGCAGAACATAGATTATACTTAAGTAGAATAAACTTCAAGCGTAGTGTAAGACATTGCGTCACATGGCGTCCTCCAGCTCCTGGACAACAGTGGATTCAAATAGATCATGTAGCAACCAGGTATAGATGGCGTGGTTGCATCAAGGTATTTCGTTCGTTTTGAAAAATTTGGCACTTCGGATCATGCACTTATTCGTTATATATATGCACTAAAGTTTTCCGAAAACATAAATAAGAATTAACCTCGAATAGATGAAAGCAAACTCGAACAACCGTCCTTCTGACAAATTATATGAAGGTATTCCAAAGTCGAAGCTAATTGAACTTAATGGCGAAAATTTTAATTTACCTAAAACCAAGATAAGTTCCACTTTGCACAATCCAGGCACTACTGTGAGTGGCATTGTAAGCCCCCTGTAAAATCTACGGAAATACTCGAATTGGGACGCCAAATTCCATCTAGGCACAACTCGTGATAATACTCGTAGAAATGTAGGACATAAACTTCAGCGTAGTAGAAAAATCGAGCCCGAATGCTTTTGAACCAGAAAGACTGAAAAGATGGAAGAAGCGTTCGCATCAGCTAAAAGTCGCTTTTTGCTTCAACTGTTCTGCGCAACAGATCCTAGAAAATTAAAAGTCGGCGAAGCTACAAATTATGTTAACAAACATTCAATAACCGATAAAAGTCGTCTTCATAGGTGGGCTGAACATTTCAAAGATCAAATTTCTTGAGCACATTCGTCAGCTCCGATTCCTGAAATCATGCCTGTATAAAAGGTGTGCAGTGAAAATCTCGAAGAACCCTAATAGTTAAAAATAAGTGACGCAGTCGCAAGATTGCAGGTCCCGATGACTTGCTTCAGGGCTTATTTAAGGATGGTGGCGAAATCATTTCGAGAGCGTTGACTGGCCATTTTCGTATTATATATAATATGGAGATCGTACCACTTGCATAACCATAATTCGTGTGAAAACCACCGGGGTATATGCTTGACTCTCAGCCAGCGCTTTATTGGCGTACGAAAGAAAGTGGGCAGATGTTAGCATGGCAGAAACAGTTAAAGTCAGGTACATCATAATTGGGTAGTTTAAGGCCCATTCGTCTGCAAGGATGGAGTATACTTGCGCATCATATTCCTTGGTTGGAAACCCTGCGTGATATGGCATCAAGTTGAGCTCAGTGGCGATCTTGTTGCAGCTTTCTAGTAGTATCATCTTCGAATTTTTTTCTTCGTTGGGCAGAGTTATTTGCGAGGTTTGGTTTTGTTTATGTCGTAATTCAGTTAAAATCGAAAGGAAACTGTACTGTCAATGTTGCCTTGAATTACTGAAAGTCGAGTGTTGACCACAATCTAAAGCCAAACTCGCGGCTTCCTAAGAGGTAGATCGGCTGTATCCCAATAGAACTAAAATGCTTCAAATAAGAGCGAAATAATTTTAACAAGTTCGCTTGACAAAAATCATTTGGCTTCCTCAATAAATATTTCCAACTATTACAAGAATCATTCAATTAAGCAATCATTGTTCACGCGGGAGGTGATAGCAATTTAAAAAAATTAAGTTAAACATCAGTCCGATTGTATATATTCAGTTGAACAACATAGCCAAACTACCTCAGGCACACGGTAATTTAACTATGTTAAATATTATGGGATTTGTGATTATATCAAGCACGCAAACTTGCTTTAGAGTATTATCATTGGAGTCGACGGAAAACAAATATTAAAAACACATAAACAGTAAGAAAGCCAGCACCAAGTCACCTGAATTCGTCGGAGTAGCACTGTGATCAAGTCGTGTGAAATCTCAATTTCTTTGTGCGTTTCATTGCACTGGTTACGAAGCATGAAGATATAGTCAACGGAATTGCGCAAAATGCTGCCTTTGTTTTTCTTACACTCTCTAGAACAGTAAAATAGGAAACAATAATTTTTGAAGCGCAGGCATAGAAACGCATCACATAAACAGTTTGAAACATTGAAAAACAATCAGGTATAGGCAATTATTTTGCCTGTGTGGATTATCTACAATTTATGTTCCCGTCACCGATTCTTTCCTAAATCTTACACATTGCTTTACCGCATATAGGACCAGGATGAAATGACAAATTTAGTACATACATAAAGGCGTAGTTCCATTGACGCATTTTTTTCGAGATTAATATCTACTCATCAGCGGGAGTCATCACTACGCCCGTAGCCACAGAAATTCCGGCCTGACGACCAGCGCGCCCAAGCTAGTCAACCCGGGAATGGTAGCAAGAACCTTGCCGGGTCGAAAAGAGGCACAGCCATCATCCCATTTCATGTGAAGCCTCGAGTTTGGTCTAACTGCGCAGTAACTTTTATGTGTAGTGACTGAATGAGAGCAAGCGTACCAGACGCGAAGGGCAAGTTTTGGCTGCTGAAGGAAACTGGCCACTGGCATTTGGGCAGATAGTGCTCATCAGCCTTGGTTGGAAGATAATCTAAGAGAAGGAAAATTCCGAATACAAACCATCCTCACTAGGAATGAGCGACCTAGTGTTCTTTTACAGTCCACATATAACCATGGACGACTTATGGTTATATGGCAGTGAAACATTAGTCGTTTTTGGCTTTTGTATGGTTGTGCATGATGATGATAATCACTACGCAGTCAGCCAACGATACCATCGAATGGAAAATACTAGACAAATAAAAGATGCTATCCACCAGACTTATGCGTAGTAGACCAATATCATCATCACCAGCAATACATCAGTCTTTAAAATCTGATGTTTCAACGCCACATAACACTACGGAAATAAAATTTAAAGACAAATAAATAAAAATAATTTTCAAATTAAAAAAAATACAATAATTTTAAAAAAGAAAAAAATGTTAAGGGAGAGTATTGTAGAACTGGGAAGACCTAGTTAATATGAGTATATTTACCTAGATAACACACAGAAATGAGGCAAACTAAACCTCTACACAACACCATTATGACCAAGTATCTTTTAAGGCATGGCGATATCGGCAATACAACTTCCTTGCGGTTTTCACTGTATCGCTTCATAAGCCAAACCCAACTTCGAAGTAAACTCTGTCATACTAAGAAAAGACTGTTAAGATGGTTTTACAAGAAATCAGTAAAACGGTCACCACTGAACTCGGTTTGATGTCATGTAGTGCACATTTTCCAGCCAAGAATTACTATGCTTCTCACATTTCTTCACCAAATATATAGTGGGTATAGGACCTAGTACTGACTCCAAATGATGAGTCACCATTAATCACGAAACGCGTGTGTACATGCTGACTTTGGTTTATCTTTCTGGCCTTAATGGAACTAATTTTTTTCTAAGTACGCAATACCTAATAGACATTTGCACAAATATTAGCTCTCAGGGACAAGAAATATACAATTATTATACATTTTATCGAATGATGTCATGATAAACGCGAAAAATGTTAACTGATGCTATCAAAGCCAGAGTGTGCGGATATGCATAAGAGTGGATGCCCAATTGAAATTTTTAGCTATTGTGAAATTTAGGCTATGTAGAACTCCATTGTGTTGGTACTATTTACAGGTTCAGTATTTATTATATACACAGAGTTGGCCATGAAGTCGCATTCTCGAAGACTTTATATTAGGTTAACTCAACTACTGCACGAATACATATTAGTATGATATATTGTGCTGTCCAATTGTCCCACATTTATTGATCACATATATAGTGAGAATAGGTCGTTGGAGAGGCTCCTACTGATGTGTCATCAGCAAGCACGAATGTTCGACTGCAGAGCTTATCCATTGCATTTACGTTTTAAAAAATTTTGTATAGAAAAGTATCTATTTTGTAAAGACATACGAATATTCATTGTCATTTTTAATTCTTCGGGAAATTATGTCAAACGCTTTTTCACATTTAAATGTTTTGTAACCTATAAAGCTCTTTGGTTGGGTGCGGTTTCAATAACATGTTGTTATTGTTTACATTTCATGTTTTCTTCAATAAATACTTTACGATACGCAATTGCTAGTAAGGTTGTTTAGGGCACCGACGGCTCTTGGCAGTGAAATTCTCGCGAAAATATTTTTCTTTATTTTGAGAGATCAATTGCATATTCACCTTTTTTTAGTGAAATTATGACTGTTTTTTTATCAAGATTGTACTGCCCAGTTCAAGCTTGTTTTAAAAATATTTTTTTCTTAATCTCAATACTAACACACCAAGGAAATCCTGTGCGTTAGACTAAAGGTTTTCGCGCTCGCTAATGAACTGAATATAATGATTCACACTATTAACATCTTCAAGTACTTCGTTTATTTCAAAATTATCATTAATGATTATACAGGTGTCGTCAACATTAATGAAAAATATATAGCACTAATTTTGAATATATGGTTGTATTTTTGACTTTTTTTAAATATAACACGTAGACGCTAACTAGCAAATTCCCCAAACGGAGTGCTTCTCGCGTTAAATTTTGACTATGAAACTTCAATTCAACATCTATAGAAAACTTCTTGAGAGAAATTTTAAAATGACAAGCAGATATCGGGAAAACAAGAGTGACAATTATCAATGCATTTACAGTGGAAGTCGTTTGATTTATCGACATGGATGTACGTAAATAGACTCTAAACGTCAATTCCCGTATCGTTTTATCCGTGACTTCATTCGATCTTACACTGTTCATGAAATCAAAGAAATCGTTATCACAGTTTTTACGTTTCCATTCGTATCGACAGTAGAACTGTGTCTTGTTCGCTTGCCAGTTTGTGCTATGTAGTGTTGACCATTGACACAATTAGTCTTAGTGACAGAAAGTGACTAGTTCAACCACTATGTATACCTTCAGAAGGCCGTGTCTTCTGGTCGCAAATGCCAATTTATTTAACTTGAATAAGATTAAGTATGGCGAGATCGTTTGTATTAGACAGTGCACCAACAGACCTTTGACGAATTGTTTCACGTTCCTCTTTAACGACACACCACATCAAATCATCAGTAGTCTCCAACAATTTCTTATTGACTCTGCATAACATGAATTTCTTTTCATCATCACGAATATTGTTTATTTGATTAATATATTCATTTGTATTCATAAAGGCAATACTTTAACCTTAACCTGGCTTCATTAAACCAATTTTATTATTGTTCCTTTAGTACTTAGGAACGCCACGTAGTTTAGATTATGTTAGATAACGAAGTCATTCATATCTGAAATTTTTGACGAAACAACGTTATACAAACCAACCAGTGCGGATTTTGTTCCAATAACTGCCATTGTGTACATACCCATTGGAAAAACGCAGAATTTTTGTACAAAAGAAAAAACTTTTTTTCGTTGCTCTGACAGAATAAAACTGTTGCAAGTTAAAATGAACGCGTTAGAGTTCTCTGGAAAAGTGTATGAGACTAACCCCTTAATTAATAAATCTGTGCAATTTTCTATTTTCTTATCGAATACATTCGAAACCAGACTTTTAGCAGCACATTCAAACGCTATAAGCCCACACATGGAGGAAACATACTGACATGTGGATTGAGCGATGAGATTTGTCTACGTTGTCAAGTGGCAGGTTATGTGTGTCCATTGACTTCTTTGTTAGTACACGTACCAATTTTTAGTTGTATGTGTCATAATTGTGTGGAATTATTTCTGAAATGTTCGCGGAGGTCGGTTGTTCTCAATCTACCACACAGAAAACCCCTTAATTTACCGGCCTCCCTATACGTGCAGTTGAAGACAGCGGATCCAAACACCCTGGTGGGAACAACAAGGACAAGATAATTTGATTCGTGTATCGACGTGGAAATGGTGTAAAACGTCATTTTTAATCATGTAGAACATGTAATTCAGTCCCTTTTTGCCTATTAGTAATGTATATTTAGAAATACTTTATGTATTCAAGCATAAATTTATTATAAGGCAGGTATGTACAAAATAAAGTTAAAAAATGTCAGAACTCAACTAGACTGTAATATCTCGTACATTATATAGTCTTTTTTTTAAATTAAACGGAACAAAGTTGGACGAAAAACAGGAATCAAGAAATGTAAATGCTAGAAAGCGGATGTACACACACGCAAGTACGTACGCCCAAACAATTACCAGTTTATATTCATAACATGTACGGACTTATTTTGTTTATTTAGCTGATGATTAATACTTATTCATACAACAACCTCAGCTGGGCGTAATTATTTTTCGTTTATCGCTTTGAAGAACAACCGGAAATCCGTCTGATTTTGAATGCAATTTTTTGTAAATAATGAATGAAAATATAAATCCTTTGGAGGCTCAGATATGTAAATCCAGAACAGACAAGCAGAGCACTCTAAAAAGTGTTGAGAATAAGATGACCTTTGAAGAAAAAGAAGTATTAGAAACAAGTATGTATTAGGTTTTGCGAACCTAGTAACAAATTAGTTCAGTTGTGACCAGAAGGATAAACCAAAGGCAGCATGAACGGAAAGTATAATCTCATGCACATTCGTTTCGTGCTTACTGGCGACTCATCAGTAGGAGCCGGTATTACGCCCTTTAACCACTATATATTCGGTAGAAGAATGTGGAATAATAGGACGGTACAATCTCCTAGACGAATGTGTAAACCTGTAATAGTGAAGCTAACATAATCTGAAGTCAACGACAATACGACTTCAATGCTAACTCACACTATATAATATATATACCGAGTCTGAAAAGGATACTAACACTATGGCCATTGTGTTAGTAACTGATACCTTTTTTGAAATCGATGAGTACCGGATACTAACACTATGGTTTCCGAGTCGGTACATGATACCAACCTGATGGATATAAATTTATGCTAAAGTTCACCCAAATTGAGAATTACAACAATTTCCGAACACCTGTTACTCCAGTTAAACCATACACTCTGGCCTTCATCGATATCAGTTATCACATTTCGCGGTAAGCATGACATCATTCAATTCAATATATTACAGTTAAATACTGTTTGTTGCGAAGAACTAATATATATGCAAGTATGTATTAGGTTTTGCGAACCTAGTAACAAATTAGTTCAGTTGTGACCAGAAGGATAAACCAAAGGCAGCATGAACGGAAAGTATAATCTCAGGAGTAACAGGTGTTCGGAAATTGTTGTAATTCTCAATTTGGGTGAACTTTAGCATAAATTTATATCCATCAGGTTGGTATCATGTACCGACTCGGAAACCATAGTGTTAGTATCCGGTACTCATCGATTTCAAAAAAGGTATCAGTTACTAACACAATGGCCATAGTGTTAGTATCCTTTACAGACTCGGTATATATATTATATAGTGTGAGTTAGCATTGAAGTCGTATTGTCGTTGACTTCAGATTATGTTAGCTTCACTATTACAGGTTTACACATTCGTCTAGGAGATTGTACCGTCCTATTATTCCACATTCTTCTACCAAATATATAGTGGTTAAAGGGCGTAATACCGGCTCCTACTGATGAGTCGCCAGTAAGCACGAAACGAATGTGCATGAGATTATACTTTCCGTTCATGCTGCCTTTGGTTTATCCTTCTGGTCACAACTGAACTAATTTGTTACTAGGTTCGCAAAACCTAATACATACTTTCATATATATTAGTTCTTCGCAACAAACAGTATTTAAAAGTATTAGAAACGTTGCCAAACATAAGGATTTTAGATCTTTTCAACGGACAGCCAGAAATAACACATTTGGATACTTGAACTGATGTGTTGGTATTACCAATGACTTGGCCATTACACAACGTAAACACTACGAAAGAAAATTTGTGTCAGGCATCGAGCGCGTCAATTTTGGCTGTGGACGAATGGGACACGAAATTATTAATAAAAAAAATATCTACCATATGTCTTTTGTTGTAGCGAATACTCAAACGTCCTTATTGGGGCTTGATTTTATTTGAAAATGGGTTAACACGAAAGATTGTCAAAAATAAACGTGAATCTCGAGGCCGCAAAGCACGAATTCCATAAAGTCGATATATACGCCTAAGGTACAGGAGGAGACCAGATGTTTGCTCGGATGGTTGAAAGAATTTTACAGCCAATACAACAATATATTCAAACTTCCTGACCGAAGCGAATGTCCAGGGCCGACGGTGGATCGCTTTAAAATATGGCTAGAATTAAATGAAGGTTACCAACCACCAAAATTAAATGTTGCTCCTTCTAAGAAATTAGCAGCAGCGACTCGAGCAACATAAGACGTGATAGAGGCCGGAGTTCTTGAGCCATTATCATCATCATCATCAGTTTCTCGAGCTCTCATAGTTAACGTTATGTAAAAGAATGGTTCGCTTCCATCGGCGTCTGGTTTCCGGATATTAAACTCGGTGACTAAACCTGACCTGTATACCATGCCGGCTCTTCGTGATCTGATCCGACAGCTAGTGGGACGTAAATGGTTTGCCGTGCTTGACCTTAAACAGGGATTTTAGCTAATTTGCGTTCGGCCGGAAAACCGATGGAAGTTAGCGGTGCAGGTACCAAAAGGTCATTTCCAATCCACTCGGGTACCATTTTCTCCAAAGAATAATAGATTCTTTCGTGTCTGACTTACCTTGTACAAACGCTTATGCTGACGATGTTATTTTATAGGCAACTACTGAACACCAATTTTGTATTATGCTACAGAAGATGTTGTCGAAAGCCGTAGAATGGCGATTATATTTTAATCCAGAAAATGTTAAGATGGAACGGCAAGTGCGGTTCCTGGGTCACTTAGTCTCAGCGGAGGGATTTATTCCATTAGATTCGTAAGTACAGCCTATCAAGGATTATCCGGCGCCTACAACCAGAAAAACATTTCGCCGGTTTATTGGTATGGTGAATTTCAGTAGACCATATGTCTCAGGAAAAGCGGTTACGCAACAACCCCTGCCTAAGTTAACTAGTGCCAAGATACCGTTTCTTTGGAAAGAGGCTCAAGAAGCGCTTATGCCAAGTAGGCAGAAATAAATAGACAATTATCTTGACTTTCCCGGTAGGTAGTAGGCCAATTGTTACATACGCGTTAGATAGTGGCGTGGCAGCAAAGTTACAAGCGGACGGACGTCCGGCGCAATATATAAGTCGTACACTCATTAAGGCGGAGCAAAACTATACCGTCACAGAAAAGGAATTACTGGTCGTATAATGGGCACTACGAAAGTTTAGGTACTTCTTCATCAATGGACAAATAGACGCGTTTACCGATCATAAAGCACTCTGAATTGGAGATCACTGGGTATTGAGAAGAAATGAGTATATCGAGCCATTGAAGAGCTCGAGGAATACGATTTATCAATTCATTAAAGAGCCGGTATCGAGAATGCAGCAGTCAATGCGCTCAGCAGAATTTCCGCTGTGTGAGGTTCGCGACTTATCAGTCTCCGAAGAACAGGCAAATGATGCCACATGCCAGGAAATAGTCAATCAGTTAAATAACGGCACAGTGGTGTCCGCACCATATAAAGCGTTGGGCTTGTAAAATAGCCTATTGGTGCAAAATAAAGACAGCCAGTGCAATGTTTTGTGCCAGTCTTTACGAACACAATTGATGGTTTTCTGGCATGAAGTGTTAGGACATCCCGGCGCCGGGTGATTCATTAAAATATCCAAAGAAATTGCAAACCACAAAAAAAGAAAAGGTTACTCCAATTGCTTTCAATGTCACTGCACGAAACTAGTTTTTGTAAATATACCTGGTAGATCCACTGCCGGTAGCACGCGGCGTGGTATTCTATGTGTTTTCCACGGTCGACAAGTTTAAGCGATGGGTATATTTTGTACCACTCAAGAAAATCACAACAAAAAAGATAATAAGAGCGATAGCTCAGTCTATTTGGTGCATCAAAAGTTATTGTTACCGACCATGGTTTGCAGTTCCAGTCGAGAGAATTTAATCAGTGATGCAACTACCTTGACATAAAACATTCCCGCGCAACCACTTACCACTCGCAGACCAACGCGGCGGCCGAGCGAGCACACCTGACAATGAAAGAGGTATTGCGATGTTGGTTTCATGAGACCCCAGGAACCCGGAGAGGCAAATTACAATTGGTCGAGCGGGCCATGCGATTTACAGAATCAACAGCTACATGATTCACTCCAGCAACCATGCTCTATTAGACTGTCAGGTGAACAAGTAAACCCAAGATCCCATGAGCGCTGATATTCAGAAGCGTATAAAACAGCTAACTGTATATGCAGGCGCCACATAGCGACAAGACTATGAAGATGACCCTCACGCACTCGCCTAAGGGTCGGCGACTGTCATGGTCACGAAGGTCGAGTCCATGGCACTAAAGGGTAGATGCAGAGTACAATACAGTTTTTGTTAACACGCTCGATGGACAATGAGCTGTCGCAATTAATTGCTTAAGAAGGATGCCAAGGCCGACTCCTGAGGAGGGAAGAAGTAGCAATAAACACATTTGAGACCGAGAACGCACCAAGGGTTCTATCTAGGGCTGGCATGAATTCAACAGAAAGCCTTTGCAGAAGTGCACGAATTACTATGAAGTAGTCCGCACAATGATGGAAACAGCTCTCGAGCCGCAGAAATGAATATAAAATAATAAAAATTTGTATTTTGTTTTACCAAATGGATGCGATTTATACGATAAAACTCCGATACATAATTGATTTAAAATAAAGCATTTGTGTTCAGTTAAATAAAACGCCTTCTGACGGATGTTAAACCATAGTAAGCATATTATCTGCACAAATGAACACTGAATTCGGAGATAAAGATAATTACGCCTCGGCTGGATGACACATTAATATGTAGGCCGAAGTAACTGATTACTAAAGAAGCGAATTTAAAAAAACATTTTAGACTACACACAACTGGCATACAGAAGAAAGTTTCCACGGTAGTTGAACACGTTGTTTATTAAAACGACACTACAAATAAGGAAAATATCCAAGTGTTCGCCAATAAAAAATATCGAAACAAATTACACACAGCGGAGGACGTTATATGCAACGCCCATAATCCTCAGCTAAACAGAAAAAAGAACGTACATTATTTTAATATAAACAAATATTTGTGTGTGTGTGTGTGTTTGTGTGTGTGTGTGCACGCTTTACTATGCATGTCTCAATAATTACGTTTCCCCACTTCATGAAAATGAAATCAATGCGTATTTGGAAACGAGGAACAACGCGACAACACACGATCACAAATCGTGACAAGCTGCCCTATGACACAAGCACTTCGCAATCCTTAGAAATGTATGACAGAGAAATATTATGTTACAGTCGAACACATTTACTTTAACAGTATTTTTCATGTCGAAAACTACCCACTTCAGTTCTAACACCAACGAGGCACTTATTGGAAAATTCAATTCATCATCTTCATCATCATCATCATTTACAGCCATACAACAGTCAAAAGTGACTAATGTTTCGTTGGCATATAAGCATAAGGAGTGAATAAAGTTTATAAATGAAAGCAGAAATAATATTTTAGACAAATTATTATTGAGATTTACGAGAGAGAGAGAGAGGGGTAGAGAGAGAAGGAATACCTTGCTACGAAGATGATTCTACTAGACATCTGCAACAAGATCGCCACTGAGCTCGATTCGATGCCATATCGCTAAGAGTTTCTAACCAAGAACTATG
>JAQBSW010012045.1:0-18041 GCA_029291075.1 Eudiplozoon nipponicum | reverse complement strand
TCGAAATATCTTGAAGAAATAAAAACAACTGGAATCAAAGCTTTGTTAGTCAAAATGCAGATCAGGTAATTGATATAACCATGTGTGATTGATACAAATAAATACTTCTATTTTATTCGTTTATGAAAGGAGAATTATACAATAATCAGCTCCTGCATTTGGCATAAATTTGCTTTTTGTCCACAAAATCGACACAATTATTATCGAATGGCGTGAAAATTGGTTCCGATTGAGGCCGGCATAAACGGATTGGTTGGAGTAGCAAGTGGTCAGGACTAGTTTTAAATCTTAAACGTGGTGAAATTAAGCTCATCACCAAAACCATGTTATTGGTACATTTTACGGCCTCTGTATAGGGCGTAGTTCTAGCCCCTCCCAATGAGTCACCAGTGGGCACGAAACACGTGCCTTCATGAAATTATAGCTTTTGTTTATTCTGACTTTGTTATATCCTAAAAGAATGAAAGAGTTTCGAAATTGGATTAATCGAAATTACCTGATCTGTGTTTTGAATAACACAGGCTGAATTCCAGTCGTTTTGTATCTCAGAACTACTTTTAATTACATTGGCGAATTTCTTATTCAGTTCATCCATCATCACAAGTCTTAAAAACCAACTAAAGAAGCAAGTGCGATATTTCTCTTACCATATCATTTATAATTCAGACTAATCTTTCACTAGATAAATGCATGTCACATGCCTTGAATGTATCGTGCAGTCTACCTAACTCCAACTTCCTATTCTTGATATCTGTCAATCTAAGGCTTCTTAATGTTAATGACTTTAAGATACCGATTTTGATACGATAGGAGTGATTGGCCTAAAAATTAGGTATCCTTCCAAAAAATATCTCTTTCTTATTTCTGCCAAATTCTAATTAACTTGACATCCAGCAGATGATTCCCTTTCAAGAGTAAATTGGATTTCGCTAATCCGATTCATTAAATTTAATAAATTTGCTATCTCATCATCACCATGTTTCCAGATCATCAATATGCCATCCAAGAACTGTGGGTACAATTTTGGATTCAGTGGAGCCTTTTCCAAAAGATTATTTTCCAATTAATGCATTAAGAAGTTTTTTTATTGGGACCGAAAAAGGCTGTCCCATTTAGACACCTCTAATTTATTTACAAGATTGTTTCCCAAATTAAAAATAAATAGAGGAAATACATTTACACAACATGATCGTCAAATTGTAATTTTACTTCCTTCTATTATTAAAGGGTGATCAACCAGGAAGGATCAAAATAATTCAGGGTTTCATGTACGATATATTATTGAACATAGATACCACATTTAAGCGATAATTGATTGCGCGGTTTGTGGCAACAATTCTTAAATCAAGTTTGCGAGCTTGAAGTAAACACCAATCCTATTATATTTAACCAGTCGTCGAACAAAATAACAAAACTACCGCCAGTCGCACACACTGACGTGTTTCGACCTTCCATGATCATCATTAGAGTACGACGGCAAACTGACTAGCGAGGATCAAACCGCATTGCATATATATATGGAAAGCAAAATTAGATATGCGGCTCTCACCTCTAGCTGACTTGCATACATTGTACGAGACTGAAAATGTCGGCTGCACAATTTCTAAGCAGTCACGAACATTAAATGTTTTTAGCTTTCGCCACACATACATATATAGGCAATACAATTAAACGATAATTGATTTCGCGTTTAGTGGGAACAATTCTTAAATCATGTTTGCGAGCTTCAAGTAAACACCAATCCCATTCATATAAACACCAATCAAATGTTATTTTACTTTTCGCAAAACATAGTTAAGCTACCGTCAGTCACGCGTACTGACGCGTTTCGACCTTCTATGATCATCATTAGAACACGACGGAAATCTGACTAACGAGGATCAAACCGCAATGCATATATATGGAAAGCATAGTTAGATGTGTATTTCTGTTCAATTCTCGCTATTACGTGTGCCATTTTACTCTGATGATAATCATAAAAGATTGATTGATTTACATTTACAGATGCACAAGTTGTCAGTCTCGTTGATTGATGGGTTCACTTTGGTCACGTCACATTGAAGTCATCCACATATGTACTGTCAACAGAAAATGATATAATCGCAGATTTAGCCGTTTTAAGGCTAAATTGTCTACTATTTCATACTCTAAACATAATCTTGGCTTTCATACAAATCTTCTAGCATTTATATAATTAAACGAGTATTGATTGCGCGGGTGGTGATAACACTAACTACAATCAAAGTTGCGAACTTGATTAGTTTTCGGATGCCTAAATATCCTACCTTCATTAAAAACTCAGCTACACTCATTGTCATGCGTTTAAATACTTTCACACACATATACCTACACTCATATATTTTTTTTCTTTGTATACATGTCTGCAACATCTACGTTTACAATCTTTGCACAATAATAATAAAGAATTTCAAAAATTATGTATTGTTTGTTGTGCACATAGTAACTATTCAGTTCAATTTTGACCAAAATGGAAAATCGAATTCAACATGAACGGAAAGTATAATCTCATGTGTACCTTCATTTCGTGCTTACTGGCGACTCATCAGTAGGGACCGGTTTTATGCCCTACTTCATATTTGGTTGCTAAATGTGGATCAGTTGGACGGTACAAACTCCTGTATGAATGTGTAAACCTGCAATATTGAAGCGAACATCGTACGTCTTCGACAATGCGACTTCAAAACTAACTCAATATATAATATATACCGATCCTGTACATGGGAATAAATCTCTAGCTGTTGTGCCAGTACCTGATACCAACACTGTGATGGCCAAATAGATACATGGAACCAGCACTATGGTTGCCGACTTCGTTAAGGTACCAACACATTGGACTTCACCGTATGCTAAAGTTCAACAAAATTGAGAATTATAATTATTTCTGAACACGTTCTACTCTTGCAAATCCATGCACTCTGGCCTTGATCGATATCAGTTATAACATTTCACGATATTCATGACATCATTCAATTAAATATATAAGGGTTATATACTTTTAGTAGAGGAGAACTATATATATATATATATATATATATATATATATATACAGTATTGTATTAGAGTTGCGCATCTAGTAGCAAATTAGTTCAAATATAACCAGACGGATAAACTAAGACAGCATTAACTGAAGGTATGACCTCATGTACACATTCGTTTCGTACTTCCTGGCGTTTCTACCAACAGGTAAGTATTAATACTATTGGGAACACAAAGTTATATTGTACAATATATTATTGTAAAATAATAAGACCGGTTGGATTAGTTTTGCAGTAATGACAATTTTATTCTAAATAAGAAACTAGAGAAGTGGCCTAAAAATGACCAAGATTACACTATTTCTAGACTAAATTAAAGGCCATCCATTTGCTGATGAATAAATGCCATATGTGCCTAGTTTTTACACTCAGTACGTGAAAGAAAATTTATGAGCTATTGATAAATCAATTCACTTTGCCATATTCCGATGTCTCTCAAGTACTAAACATTTATTATGAGATGTGCAGCTACTAAATATTTCTCGTAAGATGTCTAGTTATCAGAGTAGTTTAATGGTTCTCGAAGATAACTTTCTTCAAGTTTAGTATACTGCAAGATGGAGCATGGTTGAGAACTATGACGGAAACGTCCATTCATAGCATCGTAAATTACCACTAGCGTGCATGAAGTGACGCTCTTACAAAGTACAGATAACCGGTTGGGACGTCAACGTTTCGACGACGGGGCTCAAACAATGTCAGCTAATGGCTGTGGTATCGCATTATCCTATGACAAGTTAGGCGCACAACGCAGTCTTATGCTAGCGATGTGTGTATGTTGAACCAAAAGCTCCTCTATCTCTTGATCAGAATCATCCATTATACGAGAATTATGACGATATATTATACATCAATATGTAGTTACAATGTGCATTTACATAGAGACAAGAAAATTATCAAATGTTTGAATCTAACGGTTGTCAAATCGATAAAATTTTCGTTCACTGTGAGAACACTAGCAAAAATTAATATATTTATTTTTAGCACAACACTACCTACTCCAGTTGAGAAAGAATGAGACGCATAATTTTTGTGAGTTTTACAGTTTCGAGCCTTGTTCAATCGCTATTCACTGCTACATTACAATATTGTTTTGAACATCGAACGTACTTGAATATCTATTAAATATATTATAATAATACCTTTGCTTATGTTAAACCCGGTAGATTGGTAACACTGAATCATAAATAATACAACAGTATACTATAGGAGCAGTAGAAATTAAATAATGTATAAACACAATATTTCACATAAATAATATTAAGATTATCCAAACGTGATGTCAATGAAGAATGTGAATATTGGTTGCGCGGGTGGTGATAACAATTATTATAATCAAGGTTTCAATCTTCATATAAACACCTGTCTCATTATTTATTTAAATCAAGCTTGCGAGCTTGAAGTAAACACCAATCGCATTGTATTTAACCAGTCGTCGATTGGTGTTTGCTTCAAGCTCATAGCAATTTAAATAGTATTACCACCACCCATAATCAATTATTGTTAAATTGTATTGCTTATACCTGTCTCATTATGTAAATACATTTGTCGGTACAAGCTGAGAATTGTATAGTGTAGAAAAATTAATTCATTTAGCAGAACCTTTTTTGTCCGTATTGAGAACTCATCACGTGTTGTCCAAAATTTGCCGCGGCCAGGGCTCGAACCTGGGCAGGTCTACATCAGAAATTGTGACTCTAACCACCGAGTCACACTTAAATCGCGAAAAACTCTGGACCGTGTGTGATGAGATCTCACCAAGGAGGAAATCGTTCTACTGGATGAATTGCCTTTTCTACACTATGCAATACTTAGTTTATACAGATGAGGCAGGTGTTTATATAAAGATTGCATTCTTCATATAATTAATAAATGATGTCAAAGAAATAAATATTTAAATAAAGAACGACGAACGTGGAAAATTTTTAATGATTCGTTACCAATTTGGCAACATTGCTAAATGCAAGGGAGCCTTTCGAATAGTTTCAGAATTGATGTCAAATTTGGCATCGTTCATAAACTAGCATGTCATTATCAACATATGATGTTTTAATTAATGTTCAGAAACTCTAAGTAAATAATTTTCTTCAAAAGTATACCTGCATTTGTTATTCGCGAAATTTTAATCAAAATGAGTGCATACATTTGGTTTTTTCACTTATTTCCTCAAATTTAATGGATTTTTAACGAAAAAATTTCGAACTATCGTATTGAAACTGTTAATCATTGTAACAAATGATGTTTAATTATTTAAGTTTCTATGTATGTGTGTATTAAAAAATTTATCGAGTAAATGCCAATTGTTCCTCACAAAATTACAAAAATTCACTCAAATTATTCATCTGCAGGTGCTTTTATTGTATAACGGATAGGCAATTGAAAGCGCAGACTTAGCTTCAGACCTTTCCGCGAAATGAGTATATTTTGCTTTATATTTCATGCTACTATGAGTAGACGAATGTAATTACAGAAAACCAGCTTTTAGTCCAATCATTCTTCTTCTTGGACTGTCTAAATTTTTTATTGCCCTTTTTGATTTATGATTTATTTGACGACGTCTCTATTGATGCGATTTGTTGTGCTTTCTGAATATAAATGTGTCTTCTGTTTATTCGCGATCAGTCAAATATTATATTGTGCTAATGAAATTTTTAGCACTCAAAAAGTGCTCTTGATTGAAATTAACACAAATCTCATAGTATCTCATCAGAAACGAAATATAAAATGTCTACCGACAGTTACACACGCTGACACGTTTCAACCTTCTATAATCATGATTGGAGCATGATGGTAAACTGGATATTGAAGACAAAAACATATATAAGTCAAGGAAAATCAGATATGTGGCTCTTATATCTTATAGTGTCGTATAAATTGAACTTTTCAAGAAATATGGGCTACACAATTTGTATGCAGTCACCATCATTAACTTTTTGCAGTTTTTGCCGCATAAATATATAATGTATAAATTTTAACAATCATTGATTTCGTGGGCTGGTGATAACAAATCTTTAAATCATGTTAGCGTTTTTCATATAAATACCGATCACATCGTATCTATTCAGATGAAAAAATAGCAAATCAACGTCAGTTACACGCACTGACGCGTTTCAACTTTTCACGAACATCAATGGAGCACGACGGCAAACTGACTAGCGAGGATTAAATTGCAATACATATATAAAATCTTTAAAACCATATATAATGTTTTTACTCAAAGAAGACATTGTATTTGACTTAAAATGTGAAGCCGACATTTACAGTCATGTACAATGTATACGGGAATACTAGGCAAAAGAGACATTTATCGGATTCCCAATACATTATACAAACATTTCGATATTATCTTTGTTTTTCAGTTTGCATTCGTGATCTGTTAGTGATCGTCGAAATTCAAAAAATTCAATACTTGCTATTGAATGTTATTTTACTATGATGTGCATTTCGTTGAATGCAAAATGTTGGTTTTTATCTCAAGATTGCAGACTTTATTTAAAGACAAGACACTGGCGAGATTGAGGCTTGCCTTGTTCTTTTTGAGTTGATTATTTTATGAATTATTTCGACTCAAATATCAATAATGGTCTAAAAATGCAATTATTGGAACTAAACCAAAACAACATGAAGAAAAAATGCCTTATTTACCGTGTGTTCATAATTGATATTTAGTCACAGTGGTAACGTTTTTGTAACTTTAAAATTATCCGTATATGTTTGTCTTGTAAGCAGTAATTTGTTGCACAGGTCGGAATATAAATGATGCAAATCAATTCGACGAACTTTTGGAAATACATTGACATTTGTTAAACAATCAATATATTACAGTTAAATACTGTTTGTTGCGAAGAACTAATATGTATGCAAGTATGTATTAGGTTTTGCGAACCTAGTAACAAATTAGTTCAGTTGTGACCAGAAGGATAAACCAAAGGCAGCATGAACGGAAAGTATAATCTCATGCACATTCGTTTCGTGCTTACTGGCGACTCATCAGTAGGAGCCGGTATTACGCCCTTAACCACTATATATTTGGTAGAAGAATGTGGAATAATAGGACGGTACAATCTCCTAGACGAATGTGTAAACCTGTAATAGTGAAGCTAACATAATCTAAAGTCAACGACAATGCGACTTCAATGCTAACTCATACTATATAATATATATACCGAGTCTGTAAAGGATACTAACACTATGGCTATTGTTTTAGTAACTGATACCTATTTTGAAATCGATGAGTACCGGATACTAACACTATGGTTTCCGAGTCGGTACCTGATACCAACCTGATGGATATAAATTTATGCTAAAGTTCACCCAAATTGAGAATTACAACAATTTCCGAACACCTGCTATTCCAGTTAAACCATACACTCTGGCCTTCATCGATATCAGTTATCACATTTCGCGGTAAGCATGACATCATTCAATTCAATATATTACAGTTAAATACTGTTTGTTGCGAAGAGCTAATATATATGCAAGTATGTATTAGGTTTTGCGAACATAGTAACAAATTAGTTCAGTTGTGACCAGAAGGATAAACCAAAGGCAGCATGAACGGAAAGTATAATCTCATGCACATTCGTTTCGTGCTTACTGGCGACTCATCAGTAGGAGCCGGTATTACGCCCTTTAACCACTGTATATTTGGTAGAAGAATGTGGAATAATAGGACGGTACAATCTCCTAGACGAATGTGTAAACCTGTAATAGTGAAGCTAACATAATCTAAAGTCAACGACAATACGACTTCAATGCTAACTCACACTATATAATATATATACCGAGTCTGTAAAGGATACTAACACTATGGCCATTGTGTTAGTAACTGATACCTTTTTTGAAAACGATGACTACCGGATACTAACACTATGGTTTCCGAGTCGGTACATGATACCAACCTGATGGATATAAATTTATGCTAAAGTTCACCCAAATTGACAATTACAACAATTTCCGAACACCTGTTACTCTAGTTAAACCATACACTCTGGCCTTCATCGATATCAGTTATCACATTTCGCGGTAAGTATGACATCATCCAATTCAATATATTACAATTAAATACTGTTTGTTGCGAAGAACTAATATATATGCAAGTATGTATTAGGTTTTGCGAACCTAGTAACAAATTAGTTCAGTTGTGACCAGAAGGATAAACCAAAGGCAGCATGAACGGAAAGTATAATCTCATGCACATTCGTTTCGTGCTTACAGGCGACTCATCAGTAGGAGCCGGTATTACGCCCTTTAACCACTATATATTTGGTAGAAGAATGTGGAATAATAGAACGGTACAATCTCCTAGACGGATGTGTAAACCTGTAATAGTGAAGCTAACATAATCTAAAGTCAACGACAATACGACTTCAATGCTAACTCATACTATATAATATATATACCGAGTCTGTAAAGGATACTAACACTATGGCTATTGTGTTAGTAACTGATACCTTTTTGAAATCGACGAGTACCGGATACTAACACTCTGGTTTCCGAGTCGGTACCTGATACCAACATGATGGATATAAATTTATGCTAAAATTCACCCAAATTGAGAATTACAACAATTTCCGAACACCTGTTACTCCAGTTAAACCATACACTCTGGCCTTCATCGATATCAGTTATCACATTTCGCGGTAAGCATGACATCATTCAATTCAATATATTACAGTTAAATACTGTTTGTTGCGAAGATCTAATATATATGCAAGTATGTATTAGGCTTTGCGAACCTAGTAACAAATTAGTTCAGTTGTGACCAGAAGGATAAACCAAAGGCAGCATGAACGGAAAGTATAATCTCATGCACATTCGTTTCGTGCTTACTGGCGACTCATCAGTAGGAGCCGGTATTACGCCCTTTAACCACTATATATTTGGTAGAAGAATGTGGAATAATAGGACGGTACAATCTCCTAGACGAATGTGTAAACCTGTAATAGTGAAGCTAACATAATCTTAAGTCAACGACAATGCGACTTCAATGCTAACTCACACTATATAATATATATACCGAGTCCGTAAAGGATACTAACACTATGGCTATTGTGTTAGTAACTGATACCTTTTTTAAATCGATGAGTACCGGATACGAACACTATGGTTTCCGAGTCGGTACATGATACCAACCCGATGGATATAAATTTATGCTAAAGTTCACCTAAATTGAGAATTACAACAATTTCCGTACACCTGTTACTCCAGTTAAACCATACACTCTGGCCTTCATCGATATCAGTTATCACATTTTGCGGTAAGCATGGCATCATTCAATTCAATATATTACAGTTAAATACTGTTTGTTGCGAAGACCTAATATATATGCATGTATTAGGTTTTGCGAACCTAGTAACAAATTAGTTCAGTTGTGACCAGAAGGATAAACCAAAGGCAGCATGAACGGAAAGTATAATCTCATGCACATTGGTTTCGTGCTTATTGGCGACTCATCAGTAGGAGGCGGTATTACGCCCTTTAACCACTATATATTTGGTAGAAGAATGTGGAATAATAGGACGGTACAATCTCCTAGACGAATGTGTAAACCTGTAATAGTGAAGCTAACATAAACTAAATCACCACAAATAAAGAATCCTGTAAACACAGTTCCTACTATTTTACACACGGTTGATTCTAATAACTCAAATTCACCTCAGCTGGATTCGGATGCAGAATACCACAAAATAACTAAGGATAAACTGAGGAGACTTAGCGAATCAAAGGAAATCCATTCACCGATCAGAGAATACCTCAAGCGAAAAATTTCAGGACAAGATCATTTATCAAGTCCTGAACAATCATCAAGTGTTATCAGCAAAACTGATTTACTAATCAATAGGAAAGTAAACAAAGGTGCGTTAAATTGTTCCTTTTTGCTGTTTATTTCCTTTTACCTTTCTTACAATATATTCTTTTCCACTTTTCAGTATTAAATGGGAAAGAAATAGCGAAACATGGCAATACAAAATAATTAGATCGTACCCCATTTCCATTGGTTAGTATGAACGATGTTGAAGCCCTCGGAAGAAAGGGACGAATCGCATCTAGCCAATAAGAAAACAAACTCGATGCGTAATTGGAAATGGGGGCCAATCGGATCTTTGCGAAACCGGCAGTGCAAAGCAACAACCCGCGAACGCAACTCGCAGAGATTCAACATATAAATCTCGTACTGCGCAATCATTAAAATCATATCAACATTGGCAATATAACGCCGTTTTACTACTTGCTTACCAATCAATAAGTGAATTTTTGCAGCTTACCAATGTAGAGGGGAAAAATCAGCTCCCTTAATAAAACAGCAGTTGCCAATCCAAACGCGTAAACATGTTCGATGAACTTAAGATGCCTTGTAAGTATGTATTAGGTTTTGCGAACCTAGTAACAAATTAGTTCAGTTGTGACCAGAAGGATAAACCAAAGGCAGCATGAACGGAATGTATAATCTCATGCACATTCGTTTCGTGCTTACTGGCGACTCATCAGTAGGAGCCGGTATTACGCCCTTTAACCACTATATATTTGATAGAAGAATGTGGAATAATAGGACGGTACAATCTCCTATACGAATTTGTAAACCTGCAGTAGTAAAGCTAACATTACATAAAATCTAGACAATGCGACTTCAACGCTAAATCACTCTATATAATATATATACCGAGTCTGTATAAGATACTAACACTATGGTTATCGTGTTAGTAACTGATAACAACATTATTGTACCGAAAGGGTATATGGTGTTAACCTAGTAAAAAAATAGTTCAGTTGTGACCAGAAGGATACACCAAAGACAGCATGAACAGAAAGTATAATCTCATGCACATTCGTTTCGTGCTTATTAGTTCTCCGTAACATACAGTATTTAACTGTTATATATTGAATTGAATGTTGTCATGCTTACCGCAAAACGTGATAACTGTTATCGATCAAGGCTAGAGTTTATGGATTTACTGGAGTAACAGGTGTCCACATAAACTTGTTATTCTCAATGTCGGTGTACTATAGCATACATTGATATCCATCAGGTTGGTACCATCTACCGACTCGGAAACCATAGTTTTAGTACCATGTACCTTTTCGGTACTATAATCTTGGTATCGGTTACTGACACAATAGCCATAGTGTTAGTATCCTTTACAGACGCGGCATATATATAATATAGAGTGAGTTAGCTTTGAAGTCGCATTGTCTAGACTTTATATAATGTTAGCTTCACTACTGCAGGTTTACACATTCGTCTAGAAGATTGGACCGTCCTATTATCCCGCATTCCTCACCCAAATATATAGTGGTTAAAGGGCGTAATACCGGCTCGTACTGATGAGACGCCAGTAAGCATGAAACGAATGTGTATGAGATTATACTTTCTGTTAGTGCTGTCTTTGGTGCATGCCTCTGGTCACAACTGATCTAATTTGTTACTAGATTCGCAACACCTAATACATACATGCCTTGTTAATGTTTTAATTTTAAGCATTGTTTCTTGACTTCGAGTCAAGCTCCTTATTTCGTAATTCTCTTCATCCTACGAAATCGCTTATTTGTACACTAAAAATTATCTGTTAAAAATGTTTACAATTTACACAGTCATGAAAGGCAAATCCGGTTTGCGCAATTGAAATTAAAATTAATTATATTTAAGTTAATCATTCGTACAACACAACAAAATTACTGTGACTTACGCGGATTGTCGCGATTAGACCTTCAATGATCTTCATCAGAGCCAGTGGAAAAACAGGATAACGGCGATCAAAACGCAAGTCACATCCAAGCTTGTAATCGAGTGATTTGACGGTCTTCAAATAGAACGCATTAATACCACATTTTAAAGCCCATACCCGTAAATATCGTACATTTACCTATATTAGTTGCCAGGAATACAAACTTGTAAACACATTAGTCAGTGTTTAAATACTTGAGCATCGTGAAAACGGTAAGTTGCTATTAATGGATGTAGTTATGAATTTTTTCAGAGCTTGTAATATGAGTATAAATGATAAGTTACTAACAACTGCTACAATAAAATATTCATAGCTTCAAAGAGAAAATATGCTCATTTATGTGTAACACTCATGCGTGATGCTAAGACTACAAGTCAGGCAGCAGTAAAATTAGGTGTCCATGAAGAAGGCTACGTACCACGCTCATCGGTTTGAAACCATGTGTTTGTGAGTACCAATATTCAGGTGGATGTTGTAAATAAATGACGTCAGATCCTGACTAATTTTGACGTTCATCTGCGTCTTGTCCGAATGAAGTTCCGTTCAGCAAATATAAGCTGATCAATTCAAAGCCTTTTTCAATGTACATGCAATGCGGTTGGATTCTCCCTGGTCAGTTTGCCATCGAAATCTGATGATGATCATGAAGGTCGAAACACGCTGCGTCCGTGCGTGAGACTGACGGCTGTTTTGCTTTGTTGTTCGACGTCTGGTTAAATACAATGGGATTGGTGTTAACTTCAAATTCGAAAACGTGTTCTAAATAATTTTTGCCACCACCTGCGCAATCAATTATTGTTTAATTGTATTCAAAGCCTTTGTCAGGGTTACAGGACTGGGATCCTCTTATAGTCTATGGAAAGTTACAGTACAATATTGAAGATTCAGTTATTATATGTAGATAGAAAGGCTGTGATTTAATTGGCGCATGTAGAATGTGCTGATAATTACAAATATCTGCTAAATAACCATTACCTGCTGCAAATCTGGTTTATTATTCTTCCTTTGGTTGGGCATTAGTCGTTTACCTTTCGACAAATCAGAATTAAGTGTATGCTTAAATTCTGGTCAGAGATAAGCATTATTGCTTATATTTAACACAATGAAATTACGCTCATTCGAACATTAAAAATTTCATATATATATATATATATAATATATATATATATATATATATATATATATATATATATATATATATATATAAGGATAATAATACAAATAGAAAAGATTAGTTCATACAATAAAACACGCACATATTGGCTTAGTTATAATCAGACTTCGAACACTATAAAACAGTTGCCGCTTCGAAGCGTAGTCGCCATTTGAACCGCTACTGTATTTTAATGAGATGCAACGTCACAACACAGGATGAACCGATTTGATGTCATTATGTCACTTGTTCATTTTAAAGTGATTGGTGTAGTATCGTGTGCTTTTGAGTACCGAAAGTCACAGTCACTGAGATAAACAGAAAGCCAAAAAATTATGGTTCACCTAATTTTGTATTAGCTGTTGCGTCCCTAGTAAAATTATTAGTTCACATAGGATCATAATGATATACCAAAGTTAGCATTATCAATGTGTGTGTTTCTTCCTCACTAAAGACTAAGCAAAAATAAGGCTTATTCCCATTAAATTTGACAGTAAGGCGATGCAACCCCTATGTTTTTGTATGTAAGCATTAATGCGTTAACTTCATATAACGTATGCAGTCATGTGTTTTCAAAACCTACTCATTATATATATATATATATATATATATATGTATATATATATATATATACAAAACTGTAAATGGTGACAACACTATATTTTAAACAATTTTATGTTACCAACACGGTGATTTTCAAGGTGGGATAAATTTCCCCAAAATTAAGAATTTTATCTTTTACTCCAGCAAATAATACACTCTGGCCTTAATCTATACAGGTTATCAATTTTCCCTTGATTTATCATGGCGTCATTCAATTAAATATATGAAAGTTAAATACTGTTTTCGTTTCGGAGACTAACATTATATATATATATATATATATATATATATATATATATATATATATATATATATATATATATATATATATGCAATTAAGTGCTGTGCATCTAGAAACAAATTATTTCAAATATGGCCAGAATGATAAACCAAAGTCGTTATGAACGAAAATTTTTGTCCCATGTGTACATTATTCGTATTAGCATACGACTCATCAGTAGGAGCCGGTTTACGTTCTACAACGACTATAGGAATGTGGGACAATTGGACTGTTAAATCTCCTATGCGCCAAAGCCGAATCACTATATATAATATATATAACAAGTGTGTAGAATGTACCAACACTAAGGTTGCCAAGTATGTACCAACGCAATGGATTTTAAAATATGCTACATTGCACCAAAATTGTGAATTCCACCAAAGTAAAAATTAATTTGACAGATTTATTGCAAGTGCTTAGCTAATTTTTTTTAAAAACGGATCAGTAATCTGTACATAGTTTTGAAATGATTCTTTTGGAAAATAGAAGCTTTGCTTCATCATGATTTCAAGAATTTTAAGATTTAAAATAAAAGTATAATTAAACGTTAAATAGTTTTTTAAATGGTCAGAGCTGCACAAAAATAAGCAGCAAGTAATTGTCTTATTGGTCAATTATAATATATAATTATTAGGCATAACATTTAAGTATTTTACAAAAAACCTGAAATTATTCATTAAATTGTTATTCTTAAAAACATTAGATCCTACAATGTGCATTTTCCTTTTTTAAATTAACTTGGTTGTTTTTTATTTTTCTTTTAAATTCACATGCCAAAATTCCGCTATTTGTCAATTGCTAGAAAGTACTCTAAGTTAATGTATTTTAAGTAGATATACTATTTGTTGCGGAGAATTAATATATATAAAATTGTGTATTAAGTTAGGCGAACCGAGTAATAAATAAATTCATATAGTACCAGCAGGTTAAACCAAATTCAGCATGAATGAAAGGTATACTTTCATACACGCATACAGTTCGTGCTCATTGGCTACTCACCGGTAGGAGCCGGTACTACCCCTATACCCATTAGATATTTAATAAATGAATGTGGGACAGTAGGACGATAACATAGTGTTGGTAAAATTTGCTTTCACGGTGTTTATTATATATAGTGAGATGGCTTTGAAGTCGCAATGTGGAAGAATTTGTATGAAGTTAGCTTATCTACTGCACGATTGCACATTCGTATTGGAGAATGTAACGTCCAATTACCTCACATTCCCTACCCAAATTTATAGTTGGTAAAGGGCATAATGCCGGCTCCTACTGAGGAATTGCCAGTTAGCACGAAACGAATGTGCACATGAGATTATACCATCCACTCATGCTGAGTTATGGTTATTCTTCTGGTCTTGTTTAAACTAATTTGTTACTAGATACGCGACATCTAATACACATTTGCATATTTGTTATTAGTAAATGGTTCGTTTGCAAATACATGTGCGCAACTGTAGATTGCTATGTGTACATTCTTAATATATTTTAATATTTTTTAAATCAGGCACATTGGACAGCGGCTTTAAAAAGAATTCGGAAATGGAGCTCACAACATCAGACAATGAATCCCAATATTCGCCAACACGGTGTCATTTACATGCAAGTGTAAATCCGGCAGACGAAAAGTTTAATGTAATCAGTCAAACCACCGATGACGATATTGTTAAAAGAGCGGAAGCCAAGGATTTTAACAAAGTAATTTCCTACTATCTGTTTCTACTGATTAAAACGGTTTATTTCAACTTTGTTTCCGTTTCACATCATTATTTAGCATTAGGACAGACTGCATCTTCGGAATAGTTCCACATTCTGACAACACTGTTTTACTCTCTTTCATCTAAAATGATAAATATATGCTAGTTAGCACAAATAAGCTACCCTTCAATTTAATTCAGCTAAAAATGTAATATCGGTATTAGCCGTTTAATGAATCGGTGCCTCTATGTCGGTGCTAAACAAGAGAAATACGTAAATACATTTAAACGAAAATTTGATAATTAATGTCAATAGATACAAAGTTATGAATTATACGCTGAAGTAGTAAACGGTCAGAAAAGTTACCTCATACTTGCTGGGCTCAATCAGGGGTTTGCATCCACTGTCTTCAATTTGACTCAGAATATTTCGACTTCCCGTTTCGGAAGCCTCTTTCAACATTTCAAATTTAAAATTTAGTTTAAACTGTTTCATTTATACTTATTGCCATATTTCTTAAGCATAACTGTCTTTTCACTAGGTAGGTGTATGTAGAATATGTTTTGTAAGTGTCTGAACCTGTACACTCATTGAAATAAAATTACAGTGATCTAATAATGCATATTGACGACTCACTAAGTAAGCGTACGCCATGACTGTGTACGTGTTCTCCTTTATATTGGATTTAGAAATAATCAGTTGCTGCATGCGTGCACTAATCCCAGTGAAATTACTGCGATTGAACAACATCTGACGATTCACTATATAAGCGTACGCCACGCCTGCGTGTGTGTACATGATTGGCGTTTATTTATGACTGAGAAATAATCAGTTGCATATAATTAGCGGCACGTGTATCACTCATCCAAGTGAGACTAAAGTGATAAATGTCAATTCCTATCTGCATACGTCAGACCTATTTTTATATTTTCAAAGATTATTTAGGTCAGAATAATAGTATATATTCATATATACATATATATATATATATATATATATGTATACATATATATATATATATATAACTATATATATATATATATAGATAAGAGCAAACATAATCCATGGTTCTCCACCATATCCAGTTTCGATTATATATGATATATATATATATATATATATATATATATATGTCTATGTTAGAACCAATAAAGCAAAAGCCTGAAAAATACTCAATCCATATATTCAGGAGCGACTAAAACAGTTAACTGAATATGTTGGCGCCACACAGCGACAAGGCTATGCAAGGCAACCGACACGCACTCGCCTAAATTTCGGCGACTATGTCATGGTCGCGAAGGTGAAGCCCATGGCACTGCAGGCTGTCAATGATGGGCCATATCGCGTAGAAAGGGTTGTATCAGAGCACAATACAGTTTTTGTTAACATGCCCGATGGACCACGAACCGTCGCACTTGCTCGTTTAAGCAGGGTGTGAAGGCCGATTCCTGAGGCGGGGAAGATGTGGCAATAGCCACTTTTAAGACAAAGAATGAACAAAGGGTCTTATCTAGGGCAGAAAATATTTCAACAGAAAATCCTCGCAGAAGCGCTCGTATAAAGATGAAGCAGTCAACCCAATGATAAAAGCAGACTTCGAGCCTAAGTGAACATAAATTAATTAATATTTGTAAATTTGTTTTATTAAATCGATGCTCATTATGCGAGTAAAATGCTATATATAATAGAGTAAAATTAAATCATGTGTGTTACATTTACAAATGGCTTCTGGTGGGTTAGAAATGTTGATTCAACGACTGACTACTCAAATAAACAAGTTAATTGCAGAATTAGGCATAATTAAGTCTCGTCTGGACGATAAACTGATAATAAACACAGACGATATCCGAGTGCAAGGCCCATTCAACATCGGTGCGCACAATACCATCAATACAAGAATTAACAGATTGCAAACATTAATCTATTTAAACCAAGGTTACGACATTGATATAAACATAAACCCAATTATAAACACAAGTGACAGTATAAAATAAACATTGTATAAGGTAGCAAAGGAAATTCATCCAGTAGACCGGTTTCGTTCTTATAGAAAACTCATCACGTACTGTCCAGATTTACCCACGGACAGGGCCCAATCTGGGCACGTCTGCTTCCATATCTGGTACTTTATCCACTTTGCCAACCTGCCGCAGACTACACAGAATTTTCAGTCATATACTAACTAGTGTTTCTTGGTTAGACTTTCCTTTAGGTGGAGCCTGTATGACATAAAACCAGTTAACCCAATCTGTCAAAATACGACAGACATCACGCCACCTTGCGAAGTGGTATTGAATTGTAGATATACATATGTAAAGATTCGTTGATTGAAAGGGTGGTGTTAACAATGATTTAATTTAAAATTGCGAGTTGGATATAAATACTAATTTCATTGTATATATATTTTACAGTATAAACCTAGCGTTCTTTAATGTAGCAAAGGAAATCAATACAGTAATATAATTTAACTATAATTGATTGCGCGGGTGGTGGTAAAAATTCTTTAAATCAAGTTTGCGAGCTTGTAG
>JAQBSW010012044.1:0-18046 GCA_029291075.1 Eudiplozoon nipponicum | reverse complement strand
GGATCTCCTATAAAATACCACATAAGCCCGACGACGGCACCATGACTCGGCGTGTGTTCCCCGCCACAAAAGGGTTCAACATCCACAGGATTACATGGACTCCTGGACAGTACCCCGTACTTCCGAATGGCGAATGAGCTCTCAACAGCCACCGGCAACCATGCAACTTACTGCTGCCTTGCAGACTGCGCTTGGATGTGCAAAGGCTAGAGGTGCGTCCTCGATCAAAAAGCCGAGTGGTGAGGGGACACCACTTGTACCAAATTCCCAAGAAACTCCATGAAAATGGAGCCGGCTTATCCTCCAAAAGGAGTCAGCCGCAGTAAAGTAAAGTAAGTATCAAAGTACGACGGCAAACTGACTAGAGAGGATCAAGCCGCATTGCCTATACATGGAAAGCATCATTAGATATACAGTTCGCACTTCTAGTTGTCTCGCATATATTGTATTGTCTATATATGTGTGTGCGAAGAAAGATACAAACAGTTAATGTTTGCGACTGCATAGAAATTGTGCAGCCGTCATTTCCGGTCACGTACAATGTATGTATATATGCATTGCTGTTTGATCCTCGCTAGTCAGTTTGCCGTCGTACTCTGATGATGATCATGGAAGGTCGAAACGCGTCAGTGCGTGCGACTGGCGGTAGTTTCGCTATGTTGTTCGACAACTGGTTAAATACAAAATGGGATTGGTGTTTACTTCAAGCTCGCAAACTTGATTTAAAGCATTGTTACCACCACCCGCGCAATTAATTATTGCTTAATCAAGTTAATTAGTATGTAACTGAAAGATGTGTGGCAGGGTGGCACAGTGGTCAGGGCAACAAATTCCGAAGCAGACGTGACCAGGTTCGAGCCCTGACAGCGACCAATTCCAGACTGTACGGGAAGAGTACCAAAAAATGACTAAATCGGTGTCTACTGGATGAATTGCCTTTTCTACACTATACAATGCTTAGTTTATACTGACAAGAATGTGTACATAAATGGTTAGGTGTTCATATCAAGATTGCAACCTTGATTTAAATAAATAAGACACGCGTCATAATTCAGTGAACAGAACCGTGAGAGCTTTGTAACGTTGCATAGGTTAAACGAATTGGCCACGGTGCTTAAAAAGACTAAGACAACATTTAACGATTATAGATTTAAAAGCAAAAATACCTCGACAACCACGGGAGATGTTTGAGTTTGCAGGCTGCCTCGAGGACTAGGCACATTACTCAAATTCGACGACAATGAAGCCAGGAACGAGAGAGCAGCAGCAGTGCTATTTCCACCGATACCAACACCAATACTATTTCCGCTACTACCAACGCCGCCACCGCTATAAACGTAACTTACGTTGCTACCAACCGATTCATTGCTAATGCTACTATTGCAACAAGCCAGATCAGACAGACCGTTGCTACGACCAAATCTTTGCTTCACAAGGGTGCAACCACTTTCACAATCGAGAGTAGGCGGTGACGTCATTGGTGAGCCGCACGTGAACGGCGATGCTGGACAAATTAGACTTGACGGCAATGAATTTGTCTGTGAAGAATTGGCCGCAGCAGCCGCAGCAAGCAGTGCAGCAGCGGCAGCGGCCGCATTGGCCGGCGACAAGGCAACCGGGCTAGTATTGGCGGCCGGTGACAACATCAGCATGTTTTGGTAGACCGGAGACAAAGCAGCTACGCTATTTGCCGGCGACATAGATAAAATCACATTTTGATTGGCTGGCGACAATGCTACTGAATGCTGATTGGCTGGCGAATTAGCCAAAGAAACTTGATTGGTCAACGAGAAGTCAGCCGAGGTAGTTGTTGTATTTGCACTAGCTGCAAAGAACGGAGATGCTGTTGCCATAAAAGATGAAGGTGCTTTTGTCGTCAAAACAACGCTGGTATTACAATTACTAGCTTGAATTTGAGGTGGAGATCGTACAGACGGTGAGTTCGAAGACGATGCGTTGGATTTTGAGGAACCGCTAATGGAATTGTGAGTCAATATTTTAGCCTGGCCGTCTGACGTGTGCAGCTGAATCGTCGTCTTTCGTGTTTCATTGGACAAAGAGAGATAACTGCTGGAACAAGATGGTGAATTCGATGAAATCGAAGATTCCGAACACGAGCTCATAGATGCGGATGCAGCAGCGGCAGCCGCCGCAACAGCCATAGCTACAGCCGTAGCCAGCATATCACTGTTAGGACCACTTACACTTCGAGGCGTGGAGACGTCGACATCTGGACGAGACGCTTCGCTAAATTGCACGGCTACATCGCTAGAACTTAACGTACAGATGCCTGATTTAGAATTTGCTGGTGGATCCACAGTTTTTGCCGGTGAGGTCGACAAAACTGTTGCAAACTCTGCCAGCGGACCTGGTAACGAGGAAGACGTATTAGCAGACTCACTACGTGTATGACTCGGAGCCGAAACTGCCTTACTTAGACTTGCAACGGATTCTACACATAGCGACGCAGCATTAACAGAATTTCCACTGACAGCGTTTGAAACCGATGGCAAAGATGAGGAAAGTCCTTTGAGTTCATTTTTAGTGCTTGAGCAGTGTGTGGGCATATTGGTAAGCAAGAAAGACAACAGGGGAAAAAACATGGAAAAGAAAGCTGAGAGAAGCGAAACAATTTGCCATTTTAATAGTTAATCAATCGGTTTTTCACCGGCAAACATCAACATGACAACAAGTAAACAAAGTCACGGTTAAAAAGCTGTTTGCAGGATATTTGCGAAATTCATTTCTTGCTACGGTACAAAAATTGACAGGCAGCAGTTTTGCTGTTGTGCAACTGGTTACACACAATGGGATTGGTGTATGCCTGATGCTCGCAAACTTAATCTTTAAAGCATTGTACTGTTTTTAGACATTTTTTTGCGCGGATATTGATGATTCGTCTTTTTCTTCAATTTATGCTTTCTCGTTACATTACCTGTGGACAACAGGTAATTCAACAGAGAAAAAACATTTTTTTTTAAAAAACACCAAACGTTTTAGTTCTTTCAGAAAAGAGTAAACATTTTTGGCATATTCTAGATAGTAGAAAATGTCAAATTGAGAATAACAATGCGGGGGAGGTAGGCTGGTTCACTTCACACGAAACAATGACAATAACAAAGCAAATTGTAAACAAATCTCTCATAGAGAAGCCTAAACAGAGGCGAATACATGAACACCAATACAGAAAAGCACACACACACAAACACGCAGCTCATGCACAAATCAGCGATTCGTTCTGAGCTCACGACAGGCACAAATATGCGCATGCACTAGGAGCAGATTGTTTTAATACACTAATTTAATTAATGCATAGGCTTCACAGCTGTAGCTACATAAAGTGGATAAATGAATTGATTTAATCCCCCTATGGGTATGCATAACTGAGGGAAGTAAGAACTTGGTATTCCATATAATTCGGACAAGGTGAATTCTGATGAATATTTTAGTAATGTTCGTGACTGCATAGAAATTGTGCAGCCGACATTTCAAGTCAAGTTCAATGTATGCGAGACTGCTTAAGGTGAGAGCCGCATTTCTAACTTTTTATTCCATATATATTCAATGCGGTTTGATCCTCGCTAGTCAGTTTGCCGTCGTACTCTGATGATGACCATGGAAGGTCGAAACGCGTCAGTGCGTTGCGGCTGGCGGTAGTCTTGTTATGTTGTTCGACGACCGGTTAAATACATTTGGATTGGTGTTTACTTCAAGCTCGCTAACTTGATTTAAAGAATTGTTACCCCCACCCGCGCAAACAATTATTGTTGAATATTTTGGTACTTCAAAAAGTTGTTCTATATAGACATGTGGTAAATATAAGCAACTGACCCGTTAATTCCTTACATGTCTGTATAAACTAAGAATTATTTAGTGTAGGAAAGGCAATTCATCCAGTAGACCGGTTTCGTCCTTATTGAGAACTCACCATGTACTGGCCAGAATTTGTCGCGGACAAGGCTCGAGCCTGGGCACGTCTGTTTCGGAATCTGGTGCTCTAACCACTGAGCCACCCTGTCGCACCAGTACATGATGAGTTCCCAATAAGGTCGAAACCGGCCTACTGGATGAATTGCCTTATCTACATTATGCACTTCTTAGTTTAAACTGACAAATGTAAGTAATTAATGGGTATAAGGTGCTTATATCAAGATCGCAACCTCGATTGTAATAATTGTTATCACTGCCCGCGCAACCAATGCTCGTTTAATTATATAAATGTGGTAAATGGTAATTATGATTCAAGTTACGATACAATAAATCTCATGGACTTGCTACGGTAACAGGTGTTCAGAAGTAGTTGTTATTTTCAATTGACCTTCTTGTTCAAAGGATACGTTATTCTAAGACGCCAGCCTGAATTTAACGACAAATAGTTACTACCATTATGTGATATTGGCCGACCGAGATAACCAAACCAATTCCGACAGTACGGACGGATATATAATTATATTGAACTTAAAAATACGTCTTGCCTAAATGAGAGCTTATTTTTCAATAAAATATGTTGTGCCTTCTGTGTTTGTTTAATTTTGAAAAACTAAATGATATCCACTGATGGCGCGCCCGGAATAATGGTATCAAGCGTCAAGCCGGTCATTACACGTTTTGACGGCAGTATAACATCCAGCGTAAATACCTGATTCACATCCTGTGCATAGCTACAAGAATTAATTGTACTCCAAATGAACGCGTCCAGCTAGCTCAATCACACTGTTTACCTATTAACTTTGTCTGCGATTGTTGTCTCCACACCGGTCCCTGCTTTTTTTAAAACACCTGTTAGCACACTGCCTTCAGGACCACTTTTAACATTTGAAGCAACGAAATTAGCCGCGATATCTGGAGCCATGTCGGGGTAATTCTGTTGCGCCTGATCTGACAGCATAACACTATTTCTGTTTGCCAACAACACCGACGATGTTATCATCGGAGACGCCAATTGAGGTGCAATGAGATGTGAACAATCTTCTGCAGGCACTTCAATGGGCGTTGTTGAACTCGTGGAAGTTGGTACACGTGCGACATCTGCTCGAAAAAGAAATAAAAAGTTAAGTTTTAGACTAGCTGAAAAGTAAAATACCATACATTTTTTGCTAAATTGTGCATTACGCAAAGGCATAAACTTATCCAAATGAAGCGCATGATAATTTGTAGTAGTAAAAAATATCAAATATTACACTTTATTTCTAGTAAAAAATTAAATAAACAATCCAAAACGTAACGAAAATTAGGCAGCTTTCTGTTATACGTACCGGGCCCTCTGTCCAAACTGTCAAAATGTCATATTGGTAGCGCACACAAAGAAGCTTTCTATTCTTTAATGAGTTGATGAGTTTTAGATCTAATAAGGCCATATATGCATATGCAACTAGGAGAGAGAATGAAGGTCTTGAACTAATAATAAGTAGACATTTAGATAGTGAAAAGCCGTTGTTAACAAAAGTATCTAGCAGGGACTTCTACCAGCAATAATGTACTAAGCACCGAAAGATGTCTCCATTTTAGTATTTTAGGATAGGTATGCAAGAATAACTTGATAGTCTCAATAATATTTTTACGGAAGACCATAGATTCTACTTCGATATAGATCATGGCTCCTTTTTTAGTTTACAAAATTCTCTGCAATCAAAACTACTCAAAAATGCTCCAGCTTATTTTTCTGCTAAGACATATAACATAAATTTATAACACCATAAGACCTTGCTTTGCATGTATTTTGATAATGGATCAACGTAAATTTTGAATAAACACTTAACAATTGATATGCATGAGAGAGGGTATTTATCAGAATAAACTATTCATCGAAGAAGAAACCAATATGTATAATTCATCAAGTAGACCAATTTGTCTTCATTAGACACATCAAATAATTGGAAGGAATGTAACGAAAAGGATATAGTTTAGTTAGTTTACTGCGGCTCCAATTTCATGGAGTTTCTTGGGAATTTGGTACAAGTGGTGTCCCCTCACCACTCGGCTTTTTGATCGAGGACGCACCTCTAGCCTTTGCACATCCAAGCGCAGTCTGCAAGGCAGCAGTAAGTTGCATGGTTGCCGGTGGCTGTTGAGAGCTCATTCGCCATTCGGAAGTACGGGGTACTGTCCAGGAGTCCATGTAATCCTGTGGCTGTTGAACCCTTTTGTGGCGGGGAACACACGCCGAGTCATGGTGCCGTCGTCGGGCTTATGTGGTATTTTATAGGAGATCCGATTGCCGGTCGGAAATCCACCACGCCCTGGTGACACCACCGCCATAGTCCCGTTAGCCCATGTACGATCGGCCATCGAGACATGGTTGAAAAGGATATAGAAGACGGGTCGTTTGTTTCAGTTTTGGAATTCATCTATCACGCCGCCGAAACCATATATTGCAATCAATATTTATTTGTATACCAGCCTGTTTTCGAATAGTCTTTCCTTCAGAGAGATCGTTTTCGTCATCGCTTCGACCTAAATTTTGCAACAAGCAATTCCTGATCTGTTATTCTAAAAAAAATATCGTTTTAATGTATGATGACAAGATATGGTTATACCTATGCAGTGAGTGTAAACTAGTCGTTGAATAAGATAGGATTTGCAAATAATCAAGTGGGTCGGTTTAATCCGTGTTTAGTGCTCATGAAGTATTTTTCGAACTAGCCGTGACCATAATTTGAACTATCGTCCATTTGCTTCAAATACTTGCCTTTTATACACCACGATATGGAAACCGTAAATTGCATTAAATTTTCATGTTTTTTTGGCCAGTCTTTCGTTCAGCTGGATTGTATTCGGCTTCGCTTTCAAAGTAAATCTCCACCTAGTCATCCTCAGTTTGCCATTATAGATATATGAACAGCATCGTGTAATGGAACAATAGTTTTTAATAAGCATCAATTACACCATGATCTAAAGCCAAATTATTTAGGATCTGTTTGAGTCTTTTCATTTATAAACTTTAAATCTTGGTGGATGAACGGGAAGCAGTAGGTATGATGGCGTCATTGTTACAAAACCAAAGATAATGATATCAAGCCATCATTACATACCTTTCACAAGATCGTCAACGTTATTCATTTTCATTGATTTTCCAAGGAATGTAAGTTATGTTTTCAAACACTCCACATCTATTGGCAAAAGAACAGTTAATCATATTTAGAAATAACTAAACTGTAATTCTATCTGCTAGTAGGAGAAAAGAAAAGTTTGTAACTAAGGCAAAAGGTAACGCTATTTAAATCAGCATGTCTGCTGCTGATTAAAAGAATATGTAGATTGAATAGCAATAGATCAACATTTGGTAGCTAATGATTAACTGCCTCATACCCATACAGTTCAGTAATATATATATAGGTTGCAGAACACCAGATCACTTATTCTCAGAGATAGTAAAGGGCCTAGATTAAGTTCCACAGGTTATAAAAAATACATTCAAAATCGCAAGGAAGCTGCATTTCCGATGTTGCTTCTTCTTAAAGGTGATTTGGCCAGAATGGTGTTGTAATGAGGTTTGGTTTGTCTCACTGTTGTGTTTATGTTGATAAATATGCTCATAGTAACTATGTACACTATCTCTTTTCTCTCATAAATCTCTCTACCATTTGTTGTGCCTACGTTAATATTTAGCCTTTTGTAAAAGTTCCTTGATTTCTGCTTCTCTTCTCATGGCTATATGGCAGTGAAACATCAGTTACTAATGAATGAATTGTAATAGATTGCTGACTAGTGTCCTCTCCTCGAATCATGTTGATTTAAGGCGTCAGTATCCATTTCACTACGGTGAATGAAGCTCACCCTCAACATCTGACATTTTTTGATCTCATTTAATCCCTACGCATTTGGGAAGGGATGCTAAATGTGCTATAAAGGCGAATAAGAGACATCATATGATATAGGATGGCGTTATATCAATGGTAGAAGCAAATTTCATTTAACCCTGTCCAGTAGAACTAGCCAGAGCCTGTCGATCATCTTGCTGTAAATGTCTACCATTCAAGATCCAAATAAATGGTTCTCTGAACGTAGTTGAAAATATGGGGTGAATTACATAGATATTGCAGATCGCGACTGCATATAAATTGTGCAGCCGATATTTCCAGTCAAGTTTAATGTATGCGAGACTACTACATGTGAGATCCACATTTCTAATCTTGCTTTCCATATTAATTCATTGCGATTTGATCCTCGCCAGTATGTTTGCCGTCGTACTCTAATAAATAACATGTTGTTCGACGAATAGTTAAATACAAAGGAATTGGTGCTTACTTCAAGCTCGCAAACTTGTTACCACCACCCACGCAATCAATGATTGTTCGGTTGTTGTTCTTGTTTGCGCAGTACGAATATCATATTTCACGTATCCACGACATTCCTTTGTGGTTTGTAGATTAAATCTGGTCGTGAGAGTAGTGTAAGGTGTTATTAAATTTCTGAAGTTGGTACTGGAAATGAGGTGCCGAAACGTGAATCGGTCAAGGTTAGATCGAACTTCATTGCCTGTGGTTAGTACGAATTGTGTGGAAACCTTCTGAGTAAGGGAAGGAATCAGAACCGAGCCGCCACAAAGCCGAACTCAACGCGTACTTGGAAATGTGAATCAATCGGATCGTATCGGAACTGAGAGTGCAAATCGAACACCAACCAAAAAATAGAATTTTATAAAAAAAAATAGATTTTGAAATAGCAGCTCATCTTTTCGACTTACTGTCAGCATCGATACATGTATCGTGATCAGCTGTTGACGCAGCGTAAATATTCAACTGATGATATTCTAACGGCGAGTTGCTGATTGTCGTAGGCGTTGCATGAGCTAAAATACCACCGACTGCAATTTCCAGTTGAACATAATTAAGCAAGCGCAGAGCACATTTCATAGCATTCATGCGACAAACAGTTAATATTTAGGTTGGCAATACATAGAGTACATCAACGAATTGGAGTTTTATCGTGCATCGTCCGTCGTAGAAGTAGAAGACATGTGGGCACGATTGCGAAAAAGTTGGTTGTAAGACGATACGAGAACAAGTTAAAGGCAAGGACAAAGACAGAAAAAGTGACTTAACTTATCTCATGTGTATGCAAAATATTATAACCTTACAGATTTCAAAAGCAAACCTATTTACCTACATGCATAAAGTAAACGAACATTGGTTGCGCGGGTGGTGATAAAATTATTATAATCAAGGTTGCGATCTTGATATAAACACAACTGACCCATTAATTACTTACATACGTCAGTATAAACTAAGAATTGTATAGTGTAGAAAAGGCAATTCATCCAGTAGACCGGTTTCGTCCTTATTGGGAACTCATCAAGTACTGGCCAGAATTTGCCGCGGACAGGACTCGAACCTGGGCACGTCTGCTTCGGAATCTGGTGCTCTAACCAATGAGCCATCCTGTCGCACACTGCACTGCACACAATTTTTCAGTTATACATACTAACTAATGTAATCTTAGTTAGTCTATTTTTCTCCTTTAGGTGGAGCTCATTTGGCATCCATTTAGACCCAAAGTTCCAACTAAACATCCCAAATCTGTCATTTATGAACAGACACCACACTACATGGGGAAGTGGTATTGAAATGAGACATTTATATAATTAAACGAACATTGGTTTGAGCTATGGGTGGTGATAAAAATTATTATAATCATAGGTTGTACGGTCTTTGATATAAACACAACTAACCCATTAATTACTTACATATGTCAGTATAAACTAAGAATTGTATAGTTTAGAAAAGGAAATTCATCCAGTAGACCGGTTTCGTTCTTATAAGTATATAACTAAAAATTGTGTGCAGTGTAGTGTGCGGCAGGATGGCTCAGTGGTTAGAGCACCAGATTTCGAAGCAGACGTGCCCAGTTTCGAGTCCTGTTCGCGGCAAATTCCCAATAAGGACGAAACCGGTTTACTCATTAAATTGTCTTTTCTACACTATACAATTCTTAGTTTGTACTGACATATGTAAGTGTAATTAATGGGTCAGGTGTTTATATCAAGACGGCAACCTTGATTATAATAATGCATAAAGTAAGATATTTATGCGTATCGTGAGGAATGTGCTCGCTAATTGAGGTTGTTGGCATCTGAGTGATTATTTCACTAGCGCATACTCTCTTTTAAATAGCATAAAGAAATACGACCAGCTACAGGTTAGATGAAAAATATCGAAATATAAAAGGTACAATTGAACGTACAGTAACAGTGTGAATTGCTTAGTTTTTGCACAAAACCAATGGTGGAAAAATAAAGCAAACCTATCGATACTGAAGTAATAATATGCAGCAGATAAATTTTTTTGAAAACATTTTCATCAGTATCATTTCAATACAATCAACGCATAAAAAATCGTACACTGACAAGCAAAATATTGACACCCAAAAAAATACTAGCAGTAATACTACTAGTGTTACAAACGTAATAATTAATTAGAATAATATTTCGTATTCTGGTTACCACAGTTCCAACTGTGATGTTAACTATTTCTGGACAAGTTCATATATAGATCAACATCTAGCACAAGCAAAAACACAACTTAACAGAAACAAATTAAAGAATTCGCACAAACGTCGTCAGCGCACAGCTAAGCACGAGATTTTTTGACAAAAACTTCGCTAATTTTTCACCAACATAAAAAGATACTCCTTTACACAAATAATTGAAACAGTCAGCATTTAATTGTAAATAAGATAATAAATTTCACACTTTCACCTATGCTTCGCTTAAAGCAATAATAACTTTTATTTACAATCCATCAAAGTAGTTATTCTAAAGTGAACAGCCACAGACCTGAAAGAACACAACTAAAAGAGTCCATGATATGAAGACTTTTATAGTCAAACGTATGCTAGTTTCTGTAAATCAAGTTTGCGAGCTTGAAGTAAACACAAATCCCATTGTATTTAACCAGTCGTCGAACATCATAGCAAAACTACCGCCAGCCGCAACGCACTGACGCGTTTCGAATTTCCATGATCATCATCAGAGTACGACGGCAAACTGACTAGCGAGGATCAAACCGCATTGCATATTAATGGAAAGCAAATTTGGATATGCGGATATCACATTTCCAGTCAAATGCAATGTATGCGAGACTACTAGAAGTGAGAGCCGCATATCTAACTTTGATTTCCATATATATTTAATGCAGTTTGATCCTCGATAATCAGTTTGCCGTCGTACTCTGATGATGTTAATGGAAGGTCGAAACGCGTCAGTGCGTTGCAGCTGGCGGTAGTTTTGTTATGCTGTTCGACGATTGGTTAAATACAATGGGATTGGTGTAAGTAGAAAAAAAATCAAGTCCTCATGCCTTACAGACAGAAAAAAGGCAACGTTTGCTTAAGTATTTTCTTCACAGCGTTTCAACTGTTATTTGGTACACCATTGCTTGTAGAAACAGATGGTCTTCAACGAGAATAGGCGTTCCAGAATTCTTTCTGAACATTTGTGTCTATTTTCAATGCACTGATATACACACGGAATATCAGCAGCAACACTAAACAGAGTTTCTTTCGAAATATGGCATCAGAAGACTATTATCGGTTTGCTTATAGCATGCTCTTGAATTCCAGGTAGAACACAGCCATTGTCTTCCTATCACAAAGTTGTCCATCTGAGCGCGATGACATATTTCCGTCTCATCTGCATTGGTTGTCTAGATGCGCACTGTGGCAAAATGCTGTTGCCACCTATATTCAATGTCACGGTCTACATCCTTACCGCTGCGTTTCCTGCCTAGCCTTGACCTAGTTTGGCATTTAAATCAAAGACAATAACTAGAATTTTCGAACGCCGCGCAAGGTCACAGGCCAAATTTGAAAGCTTTCCAAAGAACTTATACTGTTCATCTACAGATTTGTTGAGAGTTGTCGCATACAGGTCTACTAATCCCATAACCGGATTGCCTACGCGGAACCTAGCAGAGCTTTTCCGTTAATTAAGGCTATCGGTGCAACTCTGTGCAGAGGGGAGCCAACACAATTTGGGTATATTACTCTCGTATTGGGATGAGAGCAGAATCATTTTAATGTATGAAAAAATTATATTGAAGACAAATCATGTAGATACCGCGCTTGTACAGTTTACCAGCCTTAAAAAGCGAATTGGCTCGCGAGGCAAGAGCCCTCACGTTTAAAAGTCAATGGGTAAGCAAATTTTTATCTTGAATGCCATATAAGGACCAAAAAAGGCTACTGGATTCTTACAGGGGGCATTTTCGCGTGTTATGCTCCAGTACAAAAGAGATAATCCCTTCAGTCACCTTCTTCGTACTTATTCCTGGAACTCATGTATATGAGCACGGCATGCACAACTAATGCCGTCGTAACAGAGAGGCCCAAACAGACGTTTATCAAACTGACCGCCTTTATTTACTCTTCAAATAGTGTATGAAGATATTGTTCCTGCTCTATAATCGCATAAATTGTCTGTGAACCTGGGGAAACCAATGTAAGGTAAATATGCAGTAGCTTGGTTTCTCTGATTCATACTGCAACAAACAGCAGATAAGGCGACCCTGTTATGCTTCGTGCAGGCCTATGAAATATGGAATCATTATTCGCTGTCTTATTCACGATTGCCTTTAGGCTATAAGAGAACACCAGTACGCACATTCCTGGTGGGGATTGATGATTTGTATTTAAAGTTATCCCATTCTACCACCCAATACTCTCGAGCACTATTTGACTATCTGTAAATTTTCAGTTTGCCTTCTCTTATATAGATGGTTATTGTAATCTTTATATTCAGTATTGTTATCAATAATATTGATATTATTAATAATATCATATCATTGTTAATATTACTATTCGTAGTATTTAAAAAAATTATTATTATTATTATTATATAGCATTACACCGACGTAACATACTGATGCTTTAGTGACATCAATGAAGTTCAAAGTTATGTGGGGGCTATAAATGAACACTACTTGGTTCGTTTATAGTAGAAATTTGCATTATAATGATATAGAAAAAGGAGAGAGAAAGTGAGAGAGAGAGAGAGGGATATTTTGAATACGTATGAGAGAAAACGAGAAAAAGATAAGAAAAAATAACGCCTTTGTAAATTTTCTTGTTTTTCAGAACGATGGATACAAAGCTACAATTTATCTTCCAAAAACTAATTCAGGTTACAACGGATTTCAGACATTAAAGGGCTGTGAATACAGGATGACTGTCAAATAAATGTAGAAACAATTTACGGACAATGCATAGAAATGAAACTAAGAAATATGTTTTTACACTAATTTATTTATGCCCTCTGGATATGTCATGATTAACTATTTTGCAATACTAAATAGTGTTTAAATAATACTTTTATTTTAACTTCTTTTGCGAAGATTTTTAGCTAGCAAAATGTTGTCTAAACTACAAAACCTCAGATCGACTAAGTCAATTATGTAAACTCTTTTTAATATCAGGAAGAATATACAGTAGATTTCTATGCTCATAAAGCATTCGACGTATTTCCGGCAGCTCCATCACTTGACACTGACGTCACTTATGAGTTGTTAATTTCTCAGACCAATGATGAGAATTCAGACTGAAAAAGCGTCAAACTCACTATGAAGGAGCGAGTCAGAGCTCTTTCACCGACCGCACATAACTGATAAATAACTTGTGGTTATGTGACAGAAAACATCAGCATAAAATGCGAGTTTAATAATGATTTCATACCCAGATGCCGAATTATATCTTCTTAAAACGAAACAAGGGCAAATTGTTGCATAGTATAATGTGTTCAATACACCTTTTATACGTGTTTATGATGAATATGCTAGATTAATGAATTTATTCACCTTTTTATGTGGTATAGAATAATAACGTTTCGTCCATGTTTAACCTATTTAGGTGAACGGGAGCCAGGATACAGAAGCAAGGGTAGCGTTGATTACTTCTAGTTAGACGAGAATACGCTGTGGATTCAAAGACAATCACATAAGTTTCTTGAAAGTCGAAAGGCGCGCACCACTTAATCGGATCTGAACTGGCGCTAAGATCAGGAGCAACCGTAATTGTGGGAGTTCGAAGCTTCTATTTTTGATGCTGTCGCTGATTGTGCCGAATTGTAAATACTTATGTTGTAAATAAATCAAGGTGGAGCATCAATTAGTGGCTGGGAGAATAGTGCTTTACTGGGCAATCAGACTAAAGACTACGCAGAACGTGAATTAGCCAACGTATTTTATTCAACTTTATGTTATGTTAAAACTAAGAGCATTTAGCGACGGATCCAAAAATATGCCTATAGATGATAGGGTCGCATAATCATTTAAATAAAGAAACGGTCCATATATAAAGTACACAAAATATAAACGAACTAAAACATAACCAAACACCGTTTAGAATGACGTTAGGGAGTTCCAGGGCATTAACATCGCACAGTTCTAGTCAGCGTCTATTTGGAGTATCCTTTCCATGTGCAAAAATAAAAATAAATTTTATCAGATACGAGAACCGCTTCATTCTAATTTTGCTTCTTAAGTATCTACAAATGAACATCTCGTTATATATAAATTGAAAGGCAAAACAAGATAGAAAAATTATTATAATCAAGGTTGCGGTCTTGATATAAACACCTGACCCATTAATTACTTACATATGTCAGTATAAACTAAGAATTGTATAGTGTAGAAAAGGCAATTCATCCAGTAGACCGGTTTCGTCCTTATTGGGAACTCATCAAGTACTGGCCAGAATTTGCCATGGACAGGATACGAACCTGGGCAACGTCTGCAAATTCTGGCCAGTAATTTGATGAGTTCCTAATAAGGACGAAACTGGTCTACTGGATGAATTGCCTTTTCTACACTATACAATTCTTAGTTTATACTGACATATGTAAGAAATTAATGGGTCAGTGTTATATCAAGACCGCAAACTTGATTATAATAATTGTTATCACCACCCGCGCATTAAATGTTCGTTTAATTATAGATAGAAAATGTGAACATAGAGAGAGTGCGAAAAATGGAAACCAATCAAATTGCGTGCATCACATCCAGTTCAAGCTCAATGCTTGTACGTGCTTCTTCTGCTTGCATAAATCCGGCTGCAATTTGTTTATCCATAAGGCTTCGTATGTGGCTAGCTCCCTTTTGTTTTTGCATTTAGTAATTACTTTGAATGCTACGTCTGGAGAACATACGTGCGATGTTTCAATGATGTGTTGCGCAATAGCAGACGTGTATTCACCATTTGATTTAAAACAGGCGATTAAGTTGCAATGTTCTCTCATTCGAGTAATTAACCGTCTGGTCGATCGGCCTACGTAAGTTGATCGACAACTTGCGCATGTATATTGGCAAATAATATTTGATATCGACATTAACGGCTGTTTCTCTTTGATTGCTGGTAACGGCAAGTGTGTTACCCTAAATAACACTCGTAGTTTAGCTGCATTAAATGTGCGTGTTAATGCTACTTCAACTTTCTTTTGTGCTATTCGGCAAAACTGCATCCCCTTTGTTTATTGCAATAGCCTCCAAATATGGAGTTGTGCTAGCACAATCTTAATCTCAAGTAAAAATTTTTGTTGGATTTTAGAATTTTGCACAGGACACAGTATGTTTAATTGGCGATGTACGTGCAACACTAATCTTATTTTGCAGTGTGTAGTAGTTGTTCAAATTAATATATATTGTCCTGCCTGTGTTTTCTATTGAAGAGTGTATCATGAATTTAAGCAAAACTCTTCGTTTTCAATTGCAAATCGAATACTCCGATACCATTTTGCGAATTTATTAATGAGTTCTTTAGCATACACATTGACTTCAAATAAAAACATGTATTATAAAATAACGACTGTATAGTTAAACCTCACTGAATGTTTCATGCTGTCTTTGGTTTACCCTTCTGGTCACAACCGAACTAATTTGTGACTAGGTTCGCAACACCTAATGCATAATTTCAGAATTCGTTTGTACCAAAATGCACGCAAACAGTGGGCCATGATCGGAGAAAAGTAGACTAATTTCATACAGTGTTAGACGTTGTGCGCAATACTCTTATCATTAACGAATACCCATAACGGCATATAGATAAGTATAAAACTAATGTACAAGTAAAACCCGCTGTGAATATTTATAAAGTTGATGAGAAACCGGTAAAAAGGGTAAAGGGAGGCGATGAAACGCAACAAAAAGATAGCGTTCCGCGTTGATGTTCACATATTATGTAACGGACAATTTTTATCACATCTATCACCGAACTTCCTCCACCTAGTGTGAAAGACAAAACTTCATATACAATCTGCATACCACGATATTTATAATTGTAATTGTACTAGCGGGGAATCTTATTTAGATAGACCAGAAGAATAAATTCATGCTTGTCGGAGCACATACTAACCTGATTTGCTTAGAACGAAATTGGTGTTGCGCATTCGTAATGCCTAAACTTACATATCTGTGTGAGAAATGAGACATGCCAGGAGTCCATTTTTTAAATTTTAGTTGAGACTAGGTGTGTGAGCATTTTTCAATATTTGAAGGTTATTGCAACAAGTAGACATTGTCCAGAACTATGCAAAAGAAATATCCGTTCCCGCACTGACATAACTTTGGGTTTCTCAAACCCCATGATAAAATACGTTTAGCAATATTCCCTCTATTTGAACCAATATGCGATTGCTCGTGTATTAATAAAATGGAACTTGTTTTATGTAAACAAGCTTAATACATGTGTTGTATTTCCCCAGTACATCACCTAGTGAGATAGATCGAAAGCGCTTCTGTACAACAGATAGTTTTTTATTTAATGCCCAACGTATATTAGGAAGAAAATATTATCGAAATGTTAACAAGCAAACTACTAATGTTAGCTGAAGAGCATGTAAAGTTTTAACAATAGTACTGGAATATGGTGAAGTAGTCATTACACATCCAGTCAAATTCCCTACAAGCATCGACATATGAAAATGAAAATCGGGGGTATAGAAAATGCATTGCATAAGACAGAATCCACCAATAAGTAAATAACCTGTAGATCGCTAACATATAATCTTACAAGAAATGGCCAAAAACAAAAAAAAATTTAAAAAGAAGTAATAATAATGACAAAGATAATAATTTGACACACAAATAATTAGAAGTTTATGAGGGAGCGGACCTAATTAAAATGAGTATATTTACCTAGATGGTGCACAAAAGTGAGGCTAACTAAACCCCAAAACAACACCATTACGGCCAAGTCAGCTGTAAGACAAGGTAACACGGTAATACAGCTTCCTTGCCGTAAACAAAACCAAACGTCGTAGCTAATCTAGCCCCACTAAATAAGTAAGTTACGAAGATAATTGTACTAAAAATGTTTAAAAAGATCGCTATGGAGCTCGACTAGATGACATATCGCACAGTGCTTCAAACAAAGAATTATAATGTGCACGGATACCTATTCCGGGGAGGCGAGCGAATCCTAAACTACCCATTTTGAATGCAGTCCGCATTGGCCGTTATCGTCATGTCAAAATTGGTTAAGTTTATTTATCTGGCGCTGGGTGTGAGAACAGTGCTCCACTGGACAATCGAACTGAAGGCATACGCAAAACGTGACCGAGCCAACGCGATTGATGGAACCTTTTTTTTCTTTCTTTCTTTCTATGAACACTGATCCAAAAATTCGTCTGCAGATTTCTACGTTGATTTTTCGTCGTTGGTAACCTACATGTGCCATGCTTCTCAAACAATCGTGGTCGAATGCCTGGGAGCGTCCAAAACCGTCAACTCTAAGGGACAGTCTCAAGAGCGCATAATAAAACCGCACGCACAGATGCATGGCAAAACTCCACCTTTAAAGCAGATTGAAATACTCTCTTGTTTGCGATAAACGGCAAATGTTGGAGAAAGCTGCTTTAGCTTTCGCGATCCATAAACTAACCTCTTCAGACTCACTGCCTGAGTTATCGATAGAGATGCCAAGGATTACATGGACTCCTGGACAGTACACCGTACTTCCGAATGGCGAATGAGCTCTCAACAGCCAACGGCAACCATGCAACCTACTGCTGCCTTGCAGACTGCGCTTGGATGTGCAAAGGCTAGAGGTGCGTCCTCGATCA
>JAQBSW010012043.1:0-18056 GCA_029291075.1 Eudiplozoon nipponicum | reverse complement strand
GAATTAAAAAATAACACCGTTAGCAGCATTCAACTTCACCGTCTCTCATATTTCCGGACAAGGGAATGTGGTGGCAGACACTCTCAGCAGACCACATGTAGCAGACATAGATCTGCTCCGGTCGGAGCTACTCGTTTGTTCCCTTGCATTTTCAAACGATTTTACACAACGATTGGTAGAAAAACAGATTTTTGACCTTTTATTAATTGTGTTGGCTAATAAGTCAATATTTACACGCAAGATGGTTGGAGATGATTCGTTACCGCGTGAAGTCTTCAAGAACCAACCTAAATCGTAGCTCCAGTTGGATTTAAGGTACAAAGTAATCTGACTGATGCATGAATTTGGTCATCCTTCCATTAAGGCAACTATCCGATCGGTCACAGATAGACATTTATGACCAAAGATGTAGAAAGACATAAAGGCTGGGGTAAGAACATGTGATCGTTGTCAAACCTACAACGTTGGTGGCATAGTTAGACCGAAGTGAAAGCAATAGGCATACAGCGGGTCGTTTTATGCATGCACACGTGGATATTACAGAAATGACCGAAATCTCAGGATAGATATAAACGATAAAAACAGTATGTGTGGCGATGAAGAGCGTTTGACTGAATGAATTAGGAAAGTTAATCTATGGGCAGAAGCTTATAGGAATTCGGATTTTATTCATTATATAGTTGGGTATCATTCTCATTATATTATGAACATGAATCTGGAATCATAGGAGCGCTCCTATGTGAAGTGGCACTTTGGGCACTACTATAAGAGAGACCCTGTGATGCAGGATCCATGTTTCTAATATATTTAGAATGATCTCGAAATTTAAAACCAATAAATTCCTCATTCCTCTCAGCACCCTCTCTCATATTAAATTACCTAACTCCTCCGATAAACCTCTCTGCATCCTTACACTCAATGCTGTATCCATTTTATCAAAATAATATTTATTATAAGATATGTATTGAAACAGGCTGCGAATGTTCACAGTCTCACTGATTACCACACTATGCCTTTACGACAGTGAAGACCTTTAAAACAGAGAATTAAATCAATTTACCTGTGACGAACTTGAGATCCTTCTCGGGATATCAATAGAAAATAATTTACTGTGGCTAATTCAATATTTTATTAGAAACATTCAGCAATTGAAAACTCAAATAAATAAAAACAGGTATGACTATTCCAGAACTAAAGTAGAGCGTACATTGCAAATCCGTAATCTCTTAAAGAATGATTGTTAATATCAACCAAGACAAACCATAAATTTCGTCAATTTAAACAATGAAAAGTACACAAAATTACAATATTTTTAAAAAACGTAACGTCCATCAGAATTTTATGAACGACTATATCCGAGATCTTCTGGAAGGTATATATCATAAGATGTAGTGAATTCTATTTTTACAGTTGAGCTACCAGTCAGGCTTAGAGCTTCATTCGAAGTCTTTGAGTACATGATGGTTGATTGGCTAAATAAACTCAGAGAGTTGGACGGCGTTTAAAACTGAAGGATTCACGGGTGCATGCTGTGACAGCAGACTCGGTCATGATGTAGCAAATCAGGGCAAATACAGAAGCTCTCCTCTCCGTACAGGAAGGGATTCGCGATTTAAGAAGAGACGTTGCGTATATTCAACGCAAAATTGAAGTTGGGTGGAAAAATGGATTGCGATCTGTGGGTCAGGAAAGGAAATTTAAGCGTTGAGAGAGTCGATTGTGCCACCGTTCTGAAGGGCAACGCAGATGTTGCAAGGCACATTGTGAATAAGAACAGAGTGCCAAATGGCAAGGCGAAGGATATCTATACCCGCGTTTAAGTAAAACCATATCAAACGGCAGAATCAAGTCAGTTGAGAGAAACTCCTCTCCGGGGAAAGCACAAAAACTTCGCTAGTAGGAGCTGTTGGGCAGGGTTGCATTGCAAAAGCTCCTTGATGTGCCTATTATAGGTATACTTAAGGCGAACGTTAACGTTGCGACGAAAGGAGGTGGCACCGAGACAGTCAGCAAGATGGTTAGACTTTGCTTAGTCGATTATTTTGATAACGTTGCCGGGCTTTCCACGAATAAATTCAACCATCTAGATTAATTGACTGATCCAGAATTTCTCATCGACACGGGTGCTGAAATAATCAAAATAAGGTCAGATATGGTAGAAGCAGATTGCCTCCAATTCGATTATTATCTATGGGCAGCCAATTGTACTCCGATAGGTTGAAAGAACTATCGGTCAGTTTGGAACAGATATCTTCCTTTATGTGGAATTTTCTGGTAGCCGACGTGTAGGACAATATCATTGAGATGGGCATTACATCCCATTTCTATCTATCATTAAGTCCCAGAACTAGGACCATTGGAGAAGGCGCAGTTGCGTTATTACATACTGCGTGTTGAATCTCGGTCGTCGAATCAGTTCGTTTACCCCGTCCCACAGTCACAAGTGACATTTCCGATATAATCGAGGAACACTTTGCAGTTCTTCAACCGTTTAGTAGCAAACGAAGTGGATTAAAAAACGACTAGCGCACAGAATAGAGTTGGTGTCTCCGCTGTAATGTTCAGGAACAGGTAATATAATTATTCCCTATATCGTGTCAAATCTCTTTTTAGATCAAACGTTCGATGTGCTGTGTTGCGTATAAAGTACATAGTTCGTTTGCCTATTTCTTAAATAAATATATATAATTGGTCTAAACATGGAGGCTAATATAAAGTTAGATGACACTGATAACAAAGTAAAACAAGTCGCCGGGATGAGACTGATATACATACTAGGAAATTATAATCCATCAGACTCCTACAGCCACATAAATGCAGATACAGCCTTCGCATCTATAGATCTCTCATTATTGAAAAGTCCAAGAGCCTCTAAAGACCAAATGCTTCTACCGGACAAGGCCTGTATATTTATGACGGCTTCCTTCCAACTCAATAAAGATAACTGCTTATCTAGCCGCATTATTTAAGGTTGACAAAAAACCTCTGTTGATAAACATTTGCAATGCTTTTGTAATGCTCCAGCTAGAAGGAAGTGTCGTGCGATATTAATAAGAAGACCGAAAAGGAATCGGAGGGAGCAGTTACTGTTGGTGACTCTTAAAAGGACCAGGAAAGCATTCACTGGCAAATACCATGGGAGTTCATGAATGCTTGCAGCGTGTGCGTATCATTAGGTCATTCTAGACACTTGTGTATTCTGTTTGTTGGCTGGTGATCCTCTGAATAGATGCACCTGATGAAATAGTACTGTCGAAGCAAGATGTGTTATTTGCTGATCAATGTCCCAGAATTGCCTTGGTGCATTTCTGCGGCAATACCATGGTGGCTGACACAAGTAGAAGTCCAATTAATAGATGATCTATTAAGTATGAATGGATGCACAGCAACAATAAGATTGCGTCACTATAGTCTAGGCGAAAAGTGACACAGCGTATTAAATGCAAGAAGAGTAGTCGGCGTAATTGGTCAGTGAAGTAGAAAAAGCGACACCAATCACACGTAGAGAGCAGAGCATAATGTGTGTTGCGTGGTAACTGCATCGTGCTTATATATAGATGCGAAGTCACACGTAATTAGTAAACGGTAGTTTTGCGCGTTTTCATTGGTCCAGCGTATTAAAACATGAATACATTTATAAAAATAATTAATCACGCGAGTGGCGGTAACAATTCTTTAAATCAAGTTTGTGATCTTGAAGTATGCACCAGTCCCATTCAATTTAACCAGTGGTCGAACAACACAACAATGAATGGCTGTAGTTTTGTTATGTTGTTCGTCGATTTGTTAAATGCTAAGGGATTGGCGTTTACTTCAATCTCGCAAACTTGATTTAAATAATGAATAAATTTTGACAAAATTTCGGTGAATTAATCTGGTTTGTAACTTTTTTAATGCTTCGACTGCAAGGAAGTGTCGTGCGACATTACTAAGTAGACCAATAAGGAAACGCAGAGAGTAGTTACTGTGGGTGGCCCGAAAGAGGACCAGGAAAGCATAAAGCGGCAAGTGCTGTGAGAGTTTATGAATGTTTGCAGCGTGAATTTGTTCAGAAGTCCTAATAAACACTTGTTCTGATTTTCTGTTCGTTAGGTAGTAACCGTTGATAATTGGAATGGTCGAAGCAGGATATATTAGTTACTGTTAGAAGGCCTTGACTTGTCTTTTTGAAGATCTGTGGCTGGCACACTTAAAAATCCGATTAATAGATGATCGATTACGTACGACTGGATGCACAGAAACAAGAATATTGAAGTGACAAAAGACTAGCCGAAAAGTGACAGAGTAAAGTAAACAAAAGTAGTGTAGTTGGCGTAGATACTCAGTGAAGCAGAGAAAGTGAGAGAAATCACACATAGAGAGCAGAGCAGAATATTTGTTGCGTGGCAATTGCATCGTCTTTTATCGTTTCGAACTCGCACGTAATTGGTCAATGGTAGTTTTGTGAGTTCTCATTGGTCCAGTGTATTAAAATTTGAATTTAAATTTGACAATATGTTAGCGAATTAATCTGAGCCGTTACAGTTGTAACGCCATGGTTGAAAGAAAGTCCCCTGTGACGTTGGTAAGAAGACGAGACGGATTCTGCGAAGCAGTTACCGTGGCTGGTCCTTAGCAGGGACAGAAAAGCGTTCGACGGCAAATTTCGAAGTTTTATAAATTTTGCATTGACGATTGTGACAAGATTTCTTTCCCGACACTTACTCCGCTTTCCGTTTCTTTGGCTGGTATTCATTTTTGTAGATGCACCAGAATAAGTATAATTTTCGAAGCCGGATTTATGAGTTGTTATTTGAAGATCTGCGGCAACACCGATGTGGCTGGCACACGTAGATTGGCGTTACTGAAGTCTTTTCGACGAGGTCACACAGCGTTATATACGAAAGTACAGAAGTCGACGTAGGTAGACAGTCAAGAGAAGAAAGCGACAGCAATCACACGTTGAAAATGGAGCAGAGAATTTGTTGCGTGGTAATTGAATCGAACTCATATAGATGCAAAGTTGCACTTTATTTATCAACGGAAATTTTGCGCAGTTTAATTGGTTCAGCGTATGTAAATTTGACTTTGAATTTTGGCAATATGTTGGCGAATTAATCTGAGCCATTACACCTATGTTCTCTCAAAGGAAAAGAAATGATAAAAAGAAAACGAATTACAGTCGGCAAGATTTGATAAATAATGTAGGGCAAAGTTCGAACCCAATTAGGAAACTGGTTCATACATATTGATTGTTTCAAAAATGGTATGATGTCAAATAAACACCAGTAATTGCTACACAACTTGTTAGTTATAGTGGCCAGTCATACCGCTTGAAACGAGATAATAATAACAATAATAACAATAATAATATTAATAATATTAATAATAATAAAAAATTTATTTGGCAACAAATGCCAACAGGCCCAATAGTTCAAATGATGAAATCAAAAGTAGGATATGTAAATTTGAATCTACTTGTGACTAGCAAAGTATATAACCATAGGGGAGGAGGGATTTGAGAAAGAGAAATCCTTTCATCAACTTTGTGATAGTTTTTTCTGATGGAGATTCCATTGGACTAGGAAGGATCGACTAAATAGAAGTGTCCGCACGCCAGTGTCGCGTGCAGGGATCACTGACTTCAGTTGAGAGAGGTTACGGCTGATGGAAAGCGTGGACGAACCAGCGTCCGATAGATGCAAGATAGTCCAGTAGGCTTTTTGAGTTTCCGATTATATTTGGAAAAAAGAAGAGATTTAGTAGAGCAAATTTTGGCACAGCAATCAATATTTGGATGCTGTTGAACAAAAATTAGATTAGAAATAGTACCGGGGAGTCCTTATTTGAATTTGAGAATCAAAGGCGAGTTGTTAAAAGAAGAGGCTAGCCAGAAGAGACGTCCGCTCCGAAACTGGATAATAGCCTCGGGATAAAAAGAAGTGTTCTGAGATAAAGAGGAACCAGTTTCGTTTCTAATCAGATGTCTCGCATAGGAATTTGTTAAAGAAGTGATTGTGAGCCGCCTTTTTATATTCGTGATGTGATAGGAGCTTTGTTTCCGCAGGAAGAGCGTTGAATACACTTGTGGCTTTGGAAAAGAGATAAATTTTATTGGATATAATGGGAGTGTGGTTGGATTGTATTGAAGATTTGCTATGGCGTGCAGCATTGTGGTGAGCAAAGTTTGATAGTGATTGGCTAGTTGTGATCTTATGAACAAAAGAAATCACTCGTAAGTGATGGGTAAACCATAGCAGTTGAAGGTTAACCAGGAGTAGGTGTTCCCGATAATTCTGGCTGTGAGGGAAGACTCACTTTAAAAATCTGGAAGAAATCTGTTCGATGGTTTAAGAGGAGGTTAGAGTGAGAGGGCAATAAAATCAGCTAGCGTATGATATAAGGAGTAGGACATATACCATATACAATGTGAGTTGGAGAGTGGGATTGTTAGTCTTGAAGCAGATTAAACGAGCCGACTTGAAGAGTTTGAAGGTAGTATGTTGAAGATGTGGGGAGAAGTCAAGCGATAGAGCAGTGTGATTGGTTTTGAGAGCCGCAGAGTGAAAATTGCAAAGTGGATTGCCGCTGAAGTTGCCAGGATTAAGTAGTAACCCGGGCAGAGTGTATGGCCGTCAATTAGATATCGAATACGAGCAAAGGAGATAGTGCGTGCTTGAAGTTGTGGTTATGATATTCGTAGTGCATATGTGCTGTGTAACTGATGAAGTTGCGATATGCAATGAAATTAGTCTATACCATGATATGAAGCCGATGACTACTTAGTGTTGCTGCACAAGACGTTAGCTTTAAATATTTGACCATACCATAATAAGCAGTGTGGGCTCAAGTGTGAATCATACGATGTAACAGTATGATGTAAAAAATAAATATATAAAAATCGAATGATAAGGACATAATGTCATAATACCGAGGAAGTTTTCAAAAATGCTAAACAATTGTTAGCTAAAAACAGCTGGTTATACCATGCGAGACAAGTGAGTGTGAGAAATGTAATGGAGCATGAGGATCCATAACAATCTCATCATGTGAAATGATGCGCAAGTGGTGCGCAAAAAGTTGACGAAAAATTAATGCAAAATAAATTATCAGTTACATTTTATGCTAAGCAATATATTGTTAGGTTGAGATTGTGTGAGTGCAGAGCCTAAGACGCATATAGAAGATTGTATGTCGCAAAGGTGAGGCGGTTGGATTAAAGATTTCAACCTGACTATGCTTACCGATGAAGGTGTCGCAACCTGCATGATAATGAAGTATTTCGGCTGCCTGTACGAAATCGTGTAAGGATCGCGATACTTCGATTGTAGTGGTGCAACTGCAGTGTCGTTGTGATCGAGTACTTTCTTGTAGCTGTAAGCTGCGGGTGGACGAAGCGTATGTTTCGTCTGCTGTTCAGAAATGTTACCGAAATGAAGTTGAAGGCGGGTAGCTTCGTCTTGTGTGTCATTCTGTACGGGTAGTACACGTGTGAGTTGACTAGGCAGGCGTAGATCCATGTCATACATGAGTTGTGACGCAGACGTTATAATGGATTCAAGAGTACGGGAACGCATGGCAAGCAGAACTGAAGGTAGTGCATCGACCCTGTTGCCATTAATGGACGAGGATGTTAAAGCAGCTTTGAGCTCCCTATGCATTCTCTCTATCATACCGTTAGCTGGGGGATGGTAGGCAGTCGTCTGGCGTAAGGTGCATCCCATGAACCGCAAGGTGGTTTTGAAACGATCCGATGAGAAGCAAGTGCCTCTGTCAGTGATGACCTCATTGGGAACACCATAATTGGATATCAATGCAGAGATAAAACCGTTAGTTACTTCGTCTGCAGATATGGTGACAAGAAGTAATGCCACAGGCCACCTTGTAAATCAATCAATCATAGCTAGAAGGTAGCTGAAACCTTGAACCTTTGTCAGATGAACGATATCGATTCGGACGATGGCTAGGCAAAAAGTAGTTCTGAAATTTTGCAACTTAGAACAAGTGTGCCGTCTGATCTTGTTTTTCTGGCAAATGGTACACTCGCAGACACATCTTTTAGCGTTTTGTTTAAGTATGTGACCCCAGAAACGATCCGTGGGAAGTCGGAAAGTAGCTTGGCTTCCTGGGTGAGAAATTGAGTGAATTGAGTCGAAAACTTTCCTCTGAAGGATGGTCGGCAGAACTGGCTTTTTGGGCTGCATGCCCGTGAAGTAAACAATTGGTAAGCCTTCCGAGAGAAGGCATGCGAACTTGTTTGGGTGACGGCTATTGATATTAGAATGTAAATAACGCCGCACTGTTCCGTTTGCAGGAGGGATGGCGCTAGTACAGGTTCACGGAGTTTCACGGAGTTTCACGGAGTTTACAGTGAATGGCGACGGCGAAGGTGGTTGTAGCGAGACGTCTGGCCTGGAAAGGACATCTGCAATGAAGTTTTGTTCGCCCTTGACGTGAAAGATCTCTTTTTACTCTGGCAGGTTACTTGGCGATAAATGAAGTTGCGTTTCGAAGAGAGATAACTAAAGGTGCATTATCTCGGAAAACGACAAATCTGCCAATGATGCTGATAAAATTGCGCACTGCGTCGTGGATGGCGAGGAGTTCTCGACCAAAAATGTCGTATCTCGTTTCTACTGGTTGGAGAATACGCGAGTAAAAACAGATAGGCTTCATAAATCCGTCGATCTCTTATTCCAAAGTGGCTCCAATAGCGAATTCAGAAGCATCTGTCGTGAGTAGATATGGTCGTTAAAAATCTGGATACGTTAGCATTGTGACGTTTGCTAGCAAGTTGATGGCGAGTCGAAGTAATTCCTCGTCTTCGGATGACCAAATAATAATGGAAGTCTTGATAAGTCCTTTTTGATTACGCAGGTGCTTGTACAAAGGATAAAGTTGTCCTGATTGGCCTGAAAGGAACTTGTGATAGTAGTTTAGTACTCCCAGACTTTTCTGCAACTCGCTAACAGTCTTCGGTGACTTGATATTCCTGATTGAATTCGCCTTTGACGGAAAAGTTTGAATACCTTGTGGCGTGATACGATGCCCTAAGAAGTCCACGGATGTAGTTGCAATCTGCGTCTTCTCACAGTTGATCTTGAGTCCGTGGTTGGATAAGCGTCAGAAGACATTTCGTAGATGCTTGGCATGAGATTCTAAGTCTGGACTGAACACAATTATGTCATCGAGATATGACAAACAATAAGCGGCGTCGTCGCGAAGTATGTTGTCCATGAATCTTTGAAATGTCTGTGTAGCACACTTAAGTCCAAAATGCATGTAAAGATATTCGAAAAGGCCAAATGGAGTGATGACTGCAGTATTTTCAATATCTTCTGGTGCTACCGGGATGTGATGGTAGGCTTGTCTGAAGTCAATCACTGAGAAGAAATTTCTGCCGTTGATTTTTAAATTAAGATGTTAATATTTGGAATTGAATATGCATCAGATTTTGTCACTGAAATTAGCGTCCAATAATCTCCGCTGGCTCTGTGCGATCCGTTTGATTTGAAGACTAAGTGCAGTGGTGATGCCCATGAGCTTTTCGATGGTCTGATGATTCCCTACTTCCAAAAGCCTTGAAAATTCCTCTTGGGCAGCTCTTGGTTTAGCAGGGGCCGCTGGGCGCTTCTTGATTACAATAGGTTGTCCTTCTGTGACGATATGGTGTATCATGTTGGAGACTCGTAGCTCTAAATATTTAAGATTGAAAAGTGATTTGTATTTTCGAAGAGCTGCTAATATCTCTGCTGAATTATGCACTGGGGTTGGCAGAATGACCTGTAACTCCAAACGCTCGGAGGCAAGTGTCCAAAAACTGTGCGCAAGTCCGGTGGAGGGGACAATGATCTTTTGATTGGCAAGATCAACAATGAGCCGAAATTTCAAAAGTAAACCAAGGCCTATTATATTGTGTGAGTAAATTCACGCCGTAGACCTATATTGAGTGTGCGAAACCGGCAGCCATAAGTAAGTATGGGCTCGCCTGTAGCTGTTGCGAGTAGAACGCCCAGAGACATCTCGGTCATTGAGTCACCCTTGAGAACTGAGACTGCTGAACCTGTGTCTACGATGAATTGTTCGCCGGTTCTGAAATCAAGAAGCTACAGAAGTTCGTTGGGCTATTTGGCCGGGTCATGCAAACAAATAGGCTGGTGGTTGCGACCGACGTTGTCCGTTTGGCTGTCTATGTGGCAAATTCGGCCTGGACTAAAAGAGTCGACATGAATGTCGGATTGTAAGTCATTTCTACCCTGTGGCGTCGTTGATGCGCAGAAAGTACGGTTTTCCACTTTCTGCGCCAGACGTTTCCCGATCCTGATGCATCACTGCGTCTGTGTTCTGTTGTCTTTTCCGTCAACTATGGAAAATGACATTCATTCGGAAATTCTTCGGAACGGCAGAGACAGACTTGGCATGAATAAAAAACCTTCTGGTGGTTATAGCAGCAGTTCTTTGGGGCATATCTGTTAAAGGATTGCGGGGATCTTGATCGCCGCCTACCGTTATAATTCGTTTTGGGCATGAACTTTGGTCGAGCATTCACCTGATTTAGCTCGGATTTCGCTATGGCCAATCCTTCTAGAACTTTGGGCATATTCGCTAGTGTCCTCTCTAAAGAGGAGAGCCTATCATCCTGCGGGGGCGGACAAAAAGATGACGAATTCAACTTAGGTTCCAAAACCCTAAATTCTAACTTACAACTCTTAGATAAGTCATCTGTAGAAAGAGTGTTGGGGAGCTGTCTTGCGAAGAATTTTATGATTGTTCATGATTGTTAATATAAACAACCTGAGCCTCATAGTCAGAAATATTAGTTTTATACCAACTTTCCGTAATTCCCTTAAAATCTCGATGGGGCCAAGGTTTCGCGTCTAACTGCACGTATTTATTTATTATTTGTTCGGTTTCTGCGGGCCCCAGCAAGGATTCGACTTCATTTTGTAGGCCAAAAATTGGATTAGGTAGCTTCCGAAAGGCCTCAAGCTTTGGATAAATTCGTCGCTGCAATTCAGAAGGTAGTTTAGCCAAAAGCTTTTAAATTTTTATGACTGTCTTAATCTGAAATCGGGGAGAAAGCGGAGTCTACGCGCATAAAGAATAGTTCGCTATCTCCATTCCAAACAGGAACATCAATATCTAAAATTGGACCTGACATTACGGGAACTTAGAAGCATAAATTTATAAGCAAGATAAAAATGTATAAATAAGACTTTAAACGAAGCGCTTACCCACTAACAGCTTCCAGAGTTGAAACAGAGTCTTCCGCAGTTGAATCTGTCGAGCACGTCAATTCTACTCTTCGTACAGTCAATGTTCGTTCACAGATGACGAAAGATGTACGGTTTTGTACGTAGGAAATTTGAATAGAAATCCTTCCTTCTAAAATATATATACCCGACAAAATTCCCTAGTAGACCACGACTTTAGAGAGATTAAAATCTAGAGTAAAAACGTATACGTAAATGTTAATTTATTTTATCTCCAAATGAATGAAAAAGAAACAGTCCATTATATTTATAACAAAAGTTTTCTGATGACTAAATCTCACAGTACAGTACTCAGTATCCTGGCGCGGTCGCCAATTATGTAAACGCCCCAGCTTCAAGTTAATTCCGCACGACGTTACAAAGTCCGTTATAGTGCCAAGAAAACTAAGTTATTACTGTTGGGGTGCCCTTAACAAGGCCGGTCTTGCGTTTTCTGGCAAATGCGAAGAAGGTCAGTTAATGTAGCAGTGTCCAGAAGTACTCCTAGTCACTTGAGACCAGCTCTGGTTGGCGTGGGTTGTGGTTCCTTCTGTGGTGGCGTTGAAATCACGCTGAGTAAACTCGTTGAAGTTCTGCAGTAACTGGCACGTCTCTTGTTGTACAGCAACAAGATTGGCGTGACTTATATTGTCAATGTGTATGAAGCAAGCCAAAAAATCAGCGTGTGTGTGTGAAGATAGCAGACAGCACGTCGGAGAAACGCACAACAGAAGGGAAACGCGACAACTGACTTTCTGGTTAATTCAACGTGCTTAAATAGCCTTGATTGGCTTCTTGCTCACTTCTGTTTAACGGCAAGTTTTGCTTTTTTCTCATTGGTGCATTGTAAATGGAATTGAATTTAATTTACGCAATATGTCGGCGAATGGCTTTGTGTTATAACGTCACAAAGGAATTGCCGACATATTGCGTAAATTAAATTCAATTCGATTTACCCTGCATCAATGTGAAAAAAGCAAAGCTTGCCGCTAACCAATAATGTGCAAAAGCCATATATGATTATTACATAGTCATTTAAGCACGGTGAATTTACCAAGCAGTTCATTTGTCGCGTTTGCCTTCTGCTGGGCGTGTCTTCGAAGTGCTGTCTCCTGCCTTTCACATATGCTAATTTTTGGACTTGCTTTACCAACATTGGCAAGATCAGTAACGCCAATCTTGTTGCTGTACAACTAGAGAGACGAGCCAATTACTGCAGAAGTTCAACGAAGTTACTCAGCGAGATTCCAACGCCACAACAGAAGGAACCACAATCCAAGTCAACGCGAGCTGGTCACAAGAGTCTAGAAGTATTTCTGGACAACATCACAATGACGGACCTTCTCGGCATTTGCCAGAGAACGCAAGACCGGCCCTGTTAAGGGCCCCCCAACAGTACTAATTCTTTATTTTATGACACTCTTACCGAGTTTGTACCGTCGTACGGCATTTACTTGAAGCTGGGGCATTTACAAAATTGGCGACCGCGCCAGGATACTGAGTCCTGTACTGTTTTGTAGTATATATAATATTGACTTTCTTTTTCATTTATTTGGAATAAAAATAGATTAACATTTGCGTATATATATTTTTATACTCTGTTCGTGGTCTTCTGGGAATTTTGTTGGGTATATGCTCTATTGAATTTTCCTACGTACAAAACTGCACCGTACGTAATCGACAGATTGAACAGCGGAAGATTTCAATTTTGGAAACTGTTAGTATCTACGTACAAAACTGTGAACAAACATTTACATGTTTTGTGAAGGAACTAATTCCATCTGTGTTTGCGCTCATCTCTTGGCAGGTTCAAATGCGGAAGATTCTATTTCAACCGCGGAAGCTGTTAGTGGGTTACCGTATCGTTTAAAGAATATTTGTACATTTTCATCTTCCTTATAAATTTATGCTTTAAAGATCCCGTAAGATTATTAGAATGTTAGGTCCAATATTAGGTATTGATGTTCCTTTTAATGATGGAGATAGTGAATTATTCTTTATGCGCGTAGACTAAAATTCTAAAAGGATTGGTCATGGCGAAATTCGAGTTAAATCAGGTAAATGCTCGACCAAAGTTCATGCCCAAAACTAATTATAACGTAGGTGGCGATCAAGATACCCGCAATTCTTTAACAGATATGCCCCAAAAAACTTGTGCTATTGTAACACGCGGCTCCGTGTTACAACCCAACGAAGGTCGATTTTTACAAAGGCTGTACTCTTTAAGGTCAAATATTCTAACCCTGTCCTTAAACAATATTTCACTTAACTGTGATTTTAGAAAGAATCTCTGTTAGTAATCACCAAACCCATTGTATTTAGCCAGTCTTCGAACAACATAACATAACTAGCGCCAGCCGCAACGCACTGACGCGTTTCGACCTTCCAGGATCATCATTAGAGTACGACGGCAAACTGACCACGAGGGTCAAACAGCATTTAATATATATGGAAATCAAATTTAGATATGTGGCTCTCACTTCTACCAGTCTTGCATACATTGAACTTGACTGGAAATGTCGGCTGCACAATTTCTATGCAGTCACGAACATTAACTGTTTGCAGCTTTCACCACATATACATATATAGGCAATACAATTTAACAATAATTGATTGTGCGGGTGGTGGTAACAATTCTTTAAATCAAGTTTGCGAGCTTGAAGTAAACACCAATCCCATTGTATTTAACCAGTCGTCGAACAACATAACAAAACTACTGCCAGCCGCAACGCACTGACGCGTTTCGACCTTCCATGATCATCATCAGAGTACGACGGCAAACTGACTATCGAGGATTAAACCGCATTTAATATATATGGAAATCAAATTTAGATATGCGGCTCTCACCTCTAGCAGTCTTGCATACATTGAACTTGACTGGAAATGTCGGCTGCACAATTTCTATGCAGTCAAGAACATTAACTGTTTGCAGCTTTCGCCACATATACATATATAGACAATACAATTTAACAATAATTGATTGCGCGGGTGGTGGTAAGATTGCTTTAAATCAAGTTTGCGAGCATGAAATAAACACTAAACCCATTGTATTTAGCTAGTCTTCGAACAACATAATAAAACTACCGCCAGCCGCAACACACTGACGCGTTTCGACCTTCCATGATCATCACCAGAGTACGACGGCAAACTGACTATCGAGGATCAAACCGTATTGAATATATGTGGAAATCAAATTTAGATATGCGGCTCTCACCTCTAGCAGTCTTGCATACATTTAACTTGACTGGAAATGTCGGCTGCACAATTTCTATGCAGTCACGAACATTAACTGTTTGCAGCTTTCGCCACATATACATATATAGACAAAACAATTTAACAATAATTGATTGCACGGGTGGTGGTAACAATGCTTTAAATCAAGTTTGCGAGCTTGAAGTAAACACCGACCCCATTGTATTTAACCAGTCTTCGAACAACATAAAAAAACTACCGCCAGCCGCAACGCACTGACGCGTTTCGACCTTCCATGATCATCATCAGAGTACGACGGCAAACTGACTATCGAGGATCAAACCGCATTGAATATATATGGAAATCAAATTTAGATATGCGGCTCTCACCTCTACCAGTCTTGCATACATTGAACTTGACTGGAAATGTCGGCTGCACAATTTCTATGCAGTCACGAACATTAACCGTTTGCAGCTTTCGCCACATATACATATATAGGCAATACAATTTAAACAATAATTGATTGCGCGGGTGGTGGTAACAATTCTTTAAATCAAGTTTGCGTGCTTGAAGTAAACTGCAATCCCATTCTATTTAACCAGTCATCGAACAACATAACAAAACTACCGCCAGCTGCAACGCACTGACGCGTTTCGACCTTTCCATGATCATCATCAGAGTACGACGGCAAACTGACTATCGAGGATCAAACCGCATTGAATATATATGGAAATCAAATTTAGATATGCGGCTCTCACCTCTAGCAGTCTTGCATACATTGAACTTGACTGGAAATGTCGGCTGCACAATTTCTGTGCAGTCACGAACATTAACTATTTTGCAGCTTTCGCCACATATACATATATAGACAATACAATTAAACAATAATTGATTGCGCGGGTGGTGGTAACAATGCTTTAAATCAAGTTTGCGAGCATGAAGTAAACACCGACCCCATTGTATTTAACCAGTCTGCGAACAACATAACAAAACTACCGCCAGCCGCAACGCACCGACGCGTTTCGACCTTCCATGATCATCATCAGAGTACGACGGCAAACTGACTATCGAGGACCAAACCTCATTTAATATACGTCGAAATCAAATTTAAATATGCGGCTCTCACCTCTAGCAGTCTTGCATACATTGAACTTGACTGGAAATGTCGGCTGCACAATTTCTATGCAGTCATGAACATTAACTGTTTGCAGCTTTCGCCACATATACACATATAAGCAATACAATAAAACAATAATTGATTGCGCGAGTGGTGGTAACACTGCTTTAAATCAAGTTTGCGAGCTTGAAGTAAACACCAACCCCATTGTATTTAACCGGTCTACGAACAACATAACAAAACTACCGCCAGCTGCAAGGCACTGACGCGTTTCGACCTTCCATGATCATCATCAGAGTACGACGGCAAACTGACTATCGAGGATCAAACCACATTTAATATATATGGAAATCAAATTTAGATATGCGGCTCTCACCTCTAGCAGTCTTGCATACATTGAACTTGACTGGAAATGTCGGCTGCACAATTTCTATGCAGTCAGGAACATTAACTGTTTGCAGCTTTCGCCACATATACATATATAGACAATACAATTTAACAATAACTGATTGCCCGGGTGGTTTTGACAATGCTTTAAATCAAGTTTGCGAGCTTGAAGTAAACACTAAACCCATTGTATTTATCCAGGCTTCGAACAACATAAAAAACTACCGCCAGCCGCAACGCACTGAGGCGTTTCGACCTTCCATGATCATCATCAGAGTACGAAGGCAAACTGACTATTGTGGGTCAAACCGCATTTAATATATATGGAAATCAAATTTAGATATGCGGCTCTCACCTCTAGCAGTCTTGCATACATTGAACTTGACTGCAAATGTCGGCTGCACAATTTCTATGCAGTCACGAACATTAACTGTTTGCAGCTTTCGCCACATATACATATATAGATAATACAATTTAACAATAATTGATTGCGCGGGTGGTGGTAACAATGCTTTAAATCAAGTTTGCGAGCTTGAAGTAAACACCGACCCCATTGTATTTAACCAGTCTTCGAACAACTTAACAAAACTACCGCCAGCCGCAACGCACTGAGGCGTTTCGACCTTCCATGATCATCATCAGAGTACGACGGCAAACTGACTATCGAGGGTCAAACCGCATTTAATATATATGGAAATCAAATTTAGATATGCGGCTCTCACCTCTAGCAGTCTTGCATACATTGAACTTGACTGGAAATGTCGGCTGCACAATTACTATGCAGTCACGAACATTAACTGTTTGCAGCTTTCGCCACATATATATATATAGGCAATACAATTTAAACAATAATTGATTGCGCGGGTGGTGGTAACAATTCTTTAAATCAAGTTTGCGTGCTTGAAGTAAACAGCAATCCCAGTGTATTTAGCCAGTCATCGAACAACATAACAAAACTACCGCCAGCTGCAACGCACTGACGTGTTTCGACCTTCCATGATAATCATCAGAGTACGACGGCAAACTGACTATCGAGGATCAAACCGCATTGAATATATATGGAAATCAAATTTAATTATGCGGCTCTCACCTCTAGCAGTCTCGCATACATTGAACTTGACTGGAAATGTCGGCTGCACAATTTCTATGCAGTCACGAACATTAACTGTTTGTAGCTTTCGCCACATACACATATATAGGCAATACAATTTAACAATAATTGTTTGCGCGGGTGGTGGTAACAATTCTTTAAATCAAGTTTGCGAGCTTGAAGCAAACACCAATCCCATTGTATTTAACCAGTCGTCGAACAACATAACAAAACTACCGCCAGCTGCAACGCACTGACGCGTTTCGACCTTCCATGATCATCATCAGAGTACGACGGCAAACCGACTATCGAGGATCAAACCGCATTGAATATATATGGAAATCAAATTTAGATATGCGGCTTTCACTTTAAGTAGTCTTTCATACATTTAACATGACTGGAAATGTCGGCTGCACAATTTCTATGCAGTCACGAATATTAACTGTTTGCAGCTTTCGCCACATATACATATATAGGCAATACAATTTAAACAATAATTGATTGCGGGTGGTGAGTGGTAACAATTCTTTAAATCAAGTTTGCGTGCTTGAAGTAAACACCAATCCCATTGTATTTAACCAGTCATCGAACAACATAAAAAAAACTACCGCCAGCTGCAACGCACTGACGCGTTTCGACCTTCCATGATCATCAATCAGAGTACGAAGGCAAACTGACTATCGAGGATCAAACCGCATTGAATATATATGGAAATCAAAATTTAGATATGCGGCTCTCACCTCTAGCAGTCTTGCATAAATTGAATTTGACTGGAAATGTCGGCTGCACAATTTCTATGCAGTCACGAACATTAACTGTTTGCAGCTTTCGCCACATATACATAAATAGGCAATACAATTTAAACAATAATTGATTGCGCGGGTGGTGGTAACAATTCTTTAAATCAAGTTTGCGTGCTTGAAGTAAAAACCAATCCCATTGTATTTAACCAGTCATCGAACAACATAACAAAACTACCGCCAGCTGCAACGCACTGACGCGTTTCGACCTTCCATCATCATCATCAGAGTACGACGGC
>JAQBSW010012042.1:0-18057 GCA_029291075.1 Eudiplozoon nipponicum | reverse complement strand
ATAACGCATGCGTTTGCATCCATCCCAGTCTATTTCATGACCCGTTTCCTTAGAATGCCTAGCTAGATCTGATCTTTGAATGTGTCCATATTTGCAGGCCGTTTTGTGTTCCCCTCTCCGAACCTTTAACGGGCGCATGGTGTCACTTTGCAATCCTTGCAAGGTATCGCATATACTCGTGATGTCTCAAAGGGTTCTGCTTTTTCTTTTTGGTTAGGTAGTTTATTGCCTATAGTAAGCGATTGTCTTAAAACTGTTTTAATATTGTATTTAGCTGCTATTATTCTAATTTTTCTGCTCAATTTTGAATCATGTAATACCATAATTTTGTGCTTATCTAGTTCTGTTTCCTTCTTTACTTTGTTTATTATATTACCATTAAATCTCAGCAACATCTCATTTAATAATCTATCTATTATACTTGACGGATAGCCGTTTAGTTCGAATATTTCCTTTAATCTCCTCATTTCCTTATCTCTATTTTTCAAATCCACTATTCTAAGACTCCTTAATATCATGGATTTAAGAATGCCTATTTTCATTCCATATGGGTGATTTGAGAAGAAATTAAGAAGGAGTCCCGAATAAGTCTCTTTTCTAAAAATATCTCTTTCCAATCTGGGACCATTCCGTTTTATTTTCACATCCAGAAAGGGTAATTCCTCATTATTCTCTTTTTCTAATGTAAAATTTAATTCACCTAACTGGTTAGCTAACTCGAGAAATTTATTTAACTCATTATCACCATGATTCCAAATTAGAAACATATCATCCAGGAATCTCACATACAAGTTTGGCTTGAGAGGAGATTTTAACAACAGATTTTTTCAAAATAGTGCATAAAAATATTAGCAACCGGGACTGATAGTGGTTGTCCCATAGGGACACCTTTAACTTGTTTATAAAATTCATTTCTGAACATAAAGTAGGTGGAGGACATACAAATATTTAAGATTTCCATAATACTACTTAACGTCATTTTACTACCTTCTATTATCTCTGGAACTCTGTTAAACAACGCTTCACACTTTCTAATGCTGCTTGTACCGGGACATTAGTATACATCGATACAACATCCAGGCTAGCCATTCTATCACTATCCTTCAAATTATATCTACTAATAATGTCAATAAAATGATATGTGTTCTTTAAAGTATAATCTAAGAAATAAGTATATTTTCTAATTCTGTTGCATAGAAATTTAGACAATCTATAAGTTGGTGAGTTTTGTACATTAACGATTAATCTAAGTGGATTCCCCTGTTTATGAATCTTCACTAGACCATAAACTCTCGGAGGGACTGTGTCACGTTGTATTAATGAATTCCCAAGTCCTGGATCTAATTCCTCCGACTCAATCATTCTATTAATTATAGTCTTAACTTGTCCTTGCAACTTATCCGATGGATCTTTATTTATTTTATTATAAACCTCGAAATTATTTAATTGTTCATACACTTTAAATTCATAATCTGACTGGTTCATTAGTACCGTTGCACCACCTTTATCCGCCTTAAGGCATATTACTTTATTGGATAATAATTCTGCTCTTAAGCATTTCAGATCATAACTCGGCTTGCATCTCACCTCTTTATGCTCTAACACCGCTTTGGACACATCCAATTCAAACCTAGTTTTATCTTTGTCTGGGAGGAACTGGGCAATCTTTACTGTTTCCGTAATTATCTCATTCCTAGGTACGTAATCAATAGGGATTGCAGTATTAAGTCCAAGATTAAGAATTTGTTTTTGGTCTTCCTTGAGATCCATTTTCGATAAATTAACTAAACGTTTAGATATGACCGCATCAATTCTCTTATTTCTCAAAGGGCAATTAATTCCCAAGTATGCTAGTTTTTTTCATGCCTTTGTCTAACTTTTTTAATTTCTTTATCCCTCGTCTTGTCTGTGAAATCTTCAATGTGTTTGAAATCCACCATATGTAATTTCGCGAGTAATATAGATCTTATTTTAATCTTCTCTCTAATCAGTTCAAATTTACGTTTGTTTAGTTTATTAATCGATATTTTTATTAACTGTAAACAAAGCTCATGCTTAGAAGTATTTCCTACTTTATCCAACACGAATGAAAGTTTAAACCTAAAACATTTCGGTATAACATTAAATTTTAAACATTTATTAAGAAACGAGGTATTTTCCACTTGCCTAAAAATCTGCGTCTTCTTCCTCTTTTACTGATTCATAAGTGAGACGACTGTGGCAGCTTCATATTTTCCAATGCCGCGTTTTGCGTACGCGGGTAATAGTTGTACACGGGCAGTTACACAAAGATCCGATTGATCACACTTTCAGATTTTGTTTTGTCTTTGATCGGGTTGACTCTTTTTCTTCAACTGGAAATGCGGTTCTATCACATCTTTGTTTACTGGCGACGTTTCGGTGCCTACTTTCCAGCACCATCATCAGGCAACACAACACTGATCACAATAGCAGATTTAAGCAAATGTGGTAACCTCGTTCCAAAACCATTCTATTTATATATATTTGACTCAACACTATTTTAATCATAGAATTTGTCTCAGTAACTAAACTCAATATATAACTTTTTATAATTAGCAGACCAATCATTACCTCACCTATCTCAAATTCCCGGTATACGTAATCTCATCTCGTATGCAGAATATTTTAGGGGAGAGAGACAGTATCGAACCTTTTGTTATTTGTTATAACTGTATTGCTACTATGTCACGGTAATCAAAATTTAAAAATGCTAAAACTAAAACCTTGACTGTCATATACTGTATTTTATTTAAAGCCGGGAACTCTAATGTATACAATGGTGTGTGAGGTATTGCGCACATAGCAACAAATTAGTTCAAATATGGAGCAGCAAGTAACGTAGATGGATGGAGAGTGAATGTTATATCGACGCTTAGGTGAACGATTAAAGAGAGAAAGATAGAGATAGTCTGGACAACTAACGTTTTTCAAAAACTAATCGTAAGCACAATGCGAAGTTAATCAACTATTGGAAATAATTGCATAAGAATATTTGCTCATATGACTAAAATAATTCATTATATCTATATACATATATATCTAAATATAATATCGTAAAACCTTTATATATATATATATTATATATATATATATATATATATATATATATATATATATATAGAGAGAGAGAGAGAAAAGGACCATTGATAATTATTAAATATGAATAATTTCTATTCTTATTATATATTTATTTATTACGTTAGTCACACCTTATATCAATATATAAAATACATGTCAATATGTATAAAAGCATATATATGAATATAAGCAACAGTATGAGACCAACATCCCTAATTCTATATATATATATAGATATATATATATATATACGTTTGCATATTTCAAATTATTATTTTATTCTTTTCTTACTGTTTTTTTATTTACCAATTAATCAAATTGTATATTTATTTATTCACACCTTATATAAATATATAAAATACATATAAATATGTATAAAAACATATATATATAAATATAAGCAACAGTGTGAGTCATATATATATATATATATATATATATATATATATATATATATATATTATGTGTATAGAATAAACCTATCAATCTACCCATAGGCCTATCTATATATCCGTCTATCTATCACATTTTGGTTTCCTCTTAAAAGGATACATGGTAGCTATTAACCATGAATATCTTCTCTATGACTAACGTATTATACATTTATTAAGATATTCCTACCTTACATAAATATAGAAAATATAAGCGACAATGTAAGTCAAATGTGTCTTATCTAATGTTCTATCTACTAACCCTTGCTAAATCGGTATACCGTCTTTTGGAACATTTTTATTGAGAAAAATAAGTATATAGGAAATTGATATTGGTACAGATCATTCGCAACCAGTTTTCTATAAGCGAGGTTTTTTACTTAGGTTCCCACTTAATTCATGTTCCGCAGCCTCACGTTTTCTGACCATAGAAAATGCTTCATTAAATATTGGGCCCAATGATTTTTCTACGGATGTTACATTTATTACACCTTTTCCTGATTTTATTTCAATTGACTCTCTAATTAGTCTAGTTAATCTGTTGCGGACCTTGTATCGATGTATACTAATGTCCCGGTACAAGCAGCATTAGAAAGTGTGAAGCGTTGTTTAACAGAGTTCCCAGAGATAATAGAAGGTAGTAAAATGATGTTAAGTAGTATTATGGAAATTTTAAATATTTGTATCTCCTCCACCTACTTTAAGTTCAGAAATGAATTTTATAAACAAGTTAAAGGTGTCCCTATGGGACAACCACTATCAGTCCCGGTTGCTAATATTATTATGCACTATTTTGAAAAAAAATCTGTTGTTAAAATCTCCTCTTAAGCCAAACTTGTATGTAAGATTCCTGGATGATATGTTTATAATTTGGAATCATGGGGATAATGAGTTAAATAAATTCCTCGAATTAGCCAACCAATTAGGTGAATTAAAGTTTACATTGGAAAAAGAGAATAATGATGAATTACCCTTTTTGGATGTGAAAATAAAACGGAATGGTTCCAGATTGGAAAGAGATATTTTTAGAAAAGAGACTTATTCAGGACTACTTCTTAATTTCTTATCAAATCACCCATATGGAATGAAAATAGGCATTCTTAAATCCATGATATTAAGAAGTCTTAGAATAGTGGATATAGAAAATAGAGATAAGGAAATGAGGAAATTAAAAGAAATATTCAAACTAAATAGCTATCCGTCAAGTATAATAGATAGATTAATAGATGAGATGTTACAGAGATTTAACAATAATATAATAAACAAAGTAAAGAAGGAAACGGAACCGGAGAAGCACAAAATTATGGTATTACCTGATTCTAAATTGAGCAGGAAAATTAGAATAATAGCAGCTAAATACAATATTAAAACAGTTTTAAGACAATCGCTTACTATAGGCAATAAACTACCTAACCAAAAAGAAAGAGTAGAACCCCTCGAGACATCAGGAGTATATGCGATACCTTGCAAAGAATGTAATCTCAGGTATATAGGCGAAACCATGCGACCTATAAAGGTTCGTAGAGGTGAACATAAGACAGCCTGCAAATATGGACACATTCAAAGATCAGACCTAGCTAGGCATTCGAAGGAAACGGGTCATGAAATAGACTGGGAAGGATGTAAACGCATCGCGTTATGCAACCGCAACAGATTAACTAGACTAATTAGAGAGTCAATTGAAATAAAATCAGGAAAAGGTGTAATAGAATGTAACATCGGTAGAAAAATCATTGGACACAATATTTAATGAAGCATTTTCTATGGTCAGAAAACGTGAGAGCTGCGGAACATGAATTAAGTGGGAACCTAAGTAAAAAAACCTCAAACTTATAGAAAACTGGATCACGAAGGATCTGTACCAATATCAATTCCTATATACTTATTTTTCTCAATAAAAATGTTCCAAAGACAGTATACAGATTTATAAGGGTTAGTAGATAGAACATTAGATAAGACACATTTGACTTACATTGTTCTAATATATTTCTCTTTATGTAAGGTAGGAATATCTTAATAAATGTATAATACGTTAGATCATAGAAGATATTCATGGTTATGCTACCATGTATCCTTTAAGAAACCAAAATGTGATAGATAGACGGATATATAGATAGGCCTATGGGTAGATTGATAGGTTTATTCGATACACATAATATATATATATATATATATATATATATATATGACTCACACTGTTGCTTATATTTATATATATATGTTTTTATACATATTTATATGTATTTTATATATTTATATAAGGTGTGAATAAATAAATATACAATTTGATTAATTGGTAAATAAAAAAAACATTAAGAAAAGAATAAAATAATAATTTGAAATATGCAAACGTATATATATATATATATATATATATATATATGTAGGATTAGGGATGTTGGTCTCATACTGTTGCTTATATTCATATATATGTTTTTATACATATTGACATGTATTTTATATATTGATATAAGGTGTGACTAACGTAATAAATAAATATATAATAAGAATAGAAATTATTCATATTTAATAATTATCAATGGTCCTTTTTCTCTCTCTCTCTCTCTATTTATATATATATATATATATAAAGGTTTTACGATATTATATTTAGATATATATGTATATAGATATAATGAATTATTTTAGTCATATGAGCAAATATTCTTATGCAATTATTTCCAATAGTTGATTAACTTCGCAATGTGCTTACGATTAGTTTTTTTTTTTGAAAAACGTTAGTTGTCCAGGCTATCTCTATCTTTCTCTCTTTAATCGTTCACCTAAGCGTCGATATAACATTCACTCTCCATCCATCTACGTTACTTGCTGCTCCATATTTGAACTAATTTGTTGCTATGTGCGCAATACCTCACACACCATTGTATACATTAGAGTTCCCGGCTTTAAATAAAATACAGTATATGATAGTCAAGGTTTTAGTTTTAGCATTTTTAAATTTTGATTACCGTGACATAGTAGCAATACAGTTATAACAAATAACAAAAGGTTCGATACTGTCTCTCTCCCCTAAAATATTCTGCATACGAGATGAGATGAGGTATAGGTGAGGTAATGATTGGTCTGCTAATTATAAAAAGTTATATATTGAGTTTAGTTACTGAGACAAATTCTATGATTAAAATAGTGTTGAGTCAAATATATATATAAATAGAATGGTTTTGGAACGAGGTTACCACATTTGCTTAAATCTGCTATTGTGATCAGTGTTGTGTTGCCTGATGATGGTGCTGGAAAGTAGGCACCGAAACGTCGCCAGGAAACAAAGATGTGATAGAACCGCATTTCCAATTGAAGTAAAAATGAGTCAACCCGATCAAAGACAAAACAAAATTGGAAATAGTGACAAATCGGATCTTTGTGTATCTGCCCGTGTACAGCTATTACCCGCGTACGCAAAACGCGGCATTGATAACCTGAATGCTTACACACCGCAAAATATTGAGTTCAAAACCTATTTGAAGATCAAATATGATGCGACAGTGGTCACACTTATGAATCAGTACAAGCGGAAGAAGATGCAGATTGTTAGGCAAGTGGAAAATACCTCGTTCCTTAATAAATGTTTAAAATTTAATGTTATACCGAAATGTTTTAGATTTAAACTTTCATTCGTTTTGGATAAAGTAGGAAATACTCTTAAGCATGAGCTTTGTTTACATTTAATAAAACTATCGATTAAGAAACTAAACAAACGTAAATTTGAACTGATTAGAGAGAAGACAAAAATAAGGTCCATATTACTGGCGAGATTAGGTATGTTGGATTTCAAACATATTGAAGATTTCACAGACAAAACGAGGGATAATGAAATTAAAAAAATTAGACAAAGGCATGAAAAAAAACTAGCAATATTGGGAATTAATTGCCCTTTGAGAAATAGGAGAATTGAAGAGGTCATGTCCAAACGTTTAGTTAATTTATCGAGAATGGATCTCAAGGAAGACCAAAAACAAATTCTTAATCTTGGACTTAATACTGCGATCCCTATTGATTACGTACCTAGGAATGAGATAATTACAGAAACAGTTAAGATTGCCCAGTTTCTCCCAGACAAAGATAAGACTAGGTTTGAATTGGATGTGTCCAAAGCGGTGTTAGAGCACAAAGAGGTGAGATGCAAGCAGAGTTATGATCTAAAACGCTTAAGAGCAGAATTATTATCCAATAAAGTAATATGCCTCAAGGCAGATAAAGGTGGTGCAACGGTACTTATGAACCGGTCAGATTATGAATTGAAAGTGTATGAACAATTAAATAATTTAGAGGTCTATAATAAAATAAATAAAGATCCATCTGATAAGTTACAAGGACAAGTTAAGACTATAATTAATAGAATGATTGAGTCGAAGGAATTAGAACCAGGACTTGGGAATTCATTAATACAACGTGACACAGTCCCTCCGAGAGTTTATGGTCTAGTAAAGATTCATAAACAGGGGAATCCACTTAGATTAATCGTTAATGTACAAAACTCACCAACGTATAGATTGTCGAAATTTCTATGCAACAGAATTAGAAAATATACTTATTTCTTAGATTATACTTTAAAGAATACATATCATTTTATTGACATTATTAGTAGATATAACTTGAATGATAATGATAGAATGGCTAGCCTGGACGTTGTATCGATGTATACTAATGTCCCGGTACAAGCAGCATTAGAAAGTGTGAAGCGTTGTTTAACAGAGTTCCCAGAGATAATAGAAGGTAGTAAAATGATGTTAAGTAGTATTATGGAAATTTTAAATATTTGTATGTCCTCCACCTACTTTAAGTTCAGAAATGAATTTTATAAACAAGTTAAAGGTGTCCCTATGGGACAACCACTATCAGTCCCGGTTGCTAATATTTTTATGCACTATTTTGAAAAAAATCTGTTGTTAAAATCTCCTCTTAAGCCAAACTTGTATGTAAGATTCCTGGATGATATGTTTATAATTTGGAATCATGGGGATAATGAGTTAAATAAATTCCTCGAATTAGCCAACCAATTAGGTGAATTAAAGTTTACATTGGAAAAAGAGAATAATGATGAATTACCCGTTTTGGATGTGAAAATAAAACGGAATGGTTCCAGATTGGAAAGAGATATTTTTAGAAAAGAGACTTATTCAGGACTACTTCTTAATTTCTTATCAAATCACCCATATGGAATGAAAATAGGCATTCTTAAATCCATGATATTAAGAAGTCTTAGAATAGTGGATAGAGAAAATAGAGATAAGGAAATGGGGAGATTAAAAGAAATATTCAAACTAAATAGCTATCCGTCAAGTATAATAGATAGATTAATAGATGAGATGTTACAGAGATTTAACAATAATATAATAAACAAAGTAAAGAAGGAAACGGAACCGGATAAGCACAAAATTATGGTATTACCTGATTCTAAATTGAGCAGGAAAATTAGAATAATAGCAGCTAAATACAATATTAAAACAGTTTTAAGACAATCGCTTACTATAGGCAATAAACTACCTAACCAAAAAGAAAGAGTAGAACCCCTCGAGACATCAGGAGTATATGCGATACCTTGCAAAGAATGTAATCTCAGGTATATAGGCGAAACCATGCGACCTATAAAGGTTCGTAGAGGTGAACATAAGACAGCCTGCAAATATGGACACATTCAAAGATCAGACCTAGCTAGGCATTCGAAGGAAACGGGTCATGAAATAGACTGGGAAGGATGTAAACGCATCGCGTTATGCAACCGCAACAGATTAACTAGACTAATTAGAGAGTCAATTGAAATAAAATCAGGAAAAGGTGTAATGAATGTAACATCGGTAGAAAAATCATTGGGCCCAATATTTAATGAAGCATTTTCTATGGTCAGAAAACGTGAGGCTGCGGAACATGAATTAAGTGGGAACCTAAGTAAAAAACCTCGCTTATAGAAAACTGGTTGCGAAGGATCTGTACCAATATCAATTTCCTATATACTTATTTTTCTCAATAAAAATGTTCCAAAAGACGGTATACCGATTTAGCAAGGGTTAGTAGATAGAACATTAGATAAGACACATTTGACTTACATTGTCGCTTATATTTTCTATATTTATGTAAGGTAGGAATATCTTAATAAATGTATAATACGTTAGTCATAGAGAAGATATTCATGGTTAATAGCTACCATGTATCCTTTTAAGAGGAAACCAAAATGTGATAGATAGACGGATATATAGATAGGCCTATGGGTAGATTGATAGGTTTATTCTATACACATTATATATATATATATATATATATATGACTCACACTGTTGCTTATATTTATATATATATATGTTTTCATACATATTTATATGTATTTTATATATTTATATAAGGTGTGAATAAATAAATATACAATTTGATTAATTGATCAAAAAACAGCAAGAAAAGAGAAAAATAAGAATTTATTAGAAATATTGAAACGTATGTATATATATATGATTATATATATATATATATAGAATTAGGGATGTTGGTCTCATACTGTTGCTTATATTCATATATATGTTTTTATACATATTGACATGTATTTTATATATTGATATAAGGTGTGACTAACGTAATAAATAAATATATAATAAGAATAGAAATTATTCATATTTAATAATTATCAATGGTCCTTTTTCTCTCTCTCTCTATTTATATATATATATATATATATATATATATATATATATATATATATATATATATATATAAAGATTTTACGATATTATATTTAGATATATATGTATATAGATATAATGAATTATTTTAGTCATATGAGCAAATATTCTTATGCAATTATTTCCAATAGTTGATTAACTTCGCAATGTGCTTACGTTTAGTTTTTTGAAAAACGTTAGTTGTCCAGGCTATCTCTATCTTTCTCTCTTTAATCGTTCACCTAAGCGGCGATATAACATTCACTTTCCATCCATCTACGTTACTTGCTGCTCCATATTTGAACTAATTTGTTGCTATGTGCGCAATACCTCACACACCATTGTATACATTAGAGTTCCCGGCTTTAAATAAAATACAGTATATGATAGTCAAGGTTTTAGTTTTAGCATTTTTAAATTTTGATTACCGTGACATAGTAGCAATACAGTTATAACAAATAACAAAAGGTTCGATACTGTCTCTCTCCCCTAAAATATTCTGCATACGAGATGAGATGAGGTATAGGTGAGGTAATGATTGGTCTGCTAATTATAAAAAGTTATATATTGAGTTTAGTTACTGAGACAAATTCTATGATTAAAATAGTGTTGAGTCAAATATATATAAATAGAATGGTTTTGGAACGAGGTTACCACATTTGCTTAAATCTGCTATTGTGATCAGTGTTGTGTTGCCTGATGATGGTGCTGGAAAGTAGGCACCGAAACGTCGCCAGTAAACAAAGATGTGATAGAACCGCATTTCCAATTGAAGTAAAAATGAGTCAACCCGATCAAAGACAAAACAAAAATGGAAATAGTGACAAATCGGATCTTTGTGTAACTGCCCGTGTACAGCTATTACCCGCGTACGCAAAACGCGGCATTGATAACCTGAATGCTTACACACCGAAAATATTGAGTTCAAGCTAGGTGGAATTCTGTGGACTGTATACTCTGCGAGTAATAAAGACTCAAATAATTCATTCAATATCATATTAGGAAAAATTCTTACATTTTAAAAATTATCTATGCGGAATTGAAACGAGAATAAATTCAAAACAAACATATTTAGTTTTAAAAATTAACCAAAATTAACACCAAGAGACGCGTTTTTAACCGGTTTTCCTTAAATTCTTACTCCAGTAATCTAACTATAGTACTATTTTATTAGAAAATCAAAGAACATGTCAATAAATATTTAGATTGCTTATTTGAAAGCTACATTTGGTCGGGTGGCGTTTTGATTTCAAGTGCCCGAAATCATTTTCAGAGCATGTTCAATATTCACACAAATTGTCACACAGAATGCACAATGTAACCATCTTCGTCGACAAATCACCCTTTTATAAACATCAACTAACTTGTAATCATTTCTATTATTTCTTCAACAAATACAAAGTCACACCTAAACGTCAACATAACCATATGGAAATCTGTATCACTTTACACAACTATGGTTAGATTCATGCATTTCGAAGTGACAATATTTTACCATGATTGTTGAGTAAACTTAGGTGGAAAGTCATCTGAACCATCATGTTTAGATGAGTCATTTAATTATAATATTAATTTAAAGACTACACAAATAAATATAATTGGCAATACTCTACATCCACTCATAATTAATAATTTTATACATGGAAAACTGTACTAGATCTTATTCAAGCATCCGAAGATTCTATTTATTATTAAGTTGCTTCCATTTGCTAGTAAACGATTTAAATTCATACAAGAACTTATATCAATCTATAAAAATGCTAATTGATTGATAAATTAATTCCAACTAGTTAGATAATTAAGTTTGCTCATGTTGGTTTACGAACTAGTAACAATCACTATAATAATTTGAACTAGATATGACAGTCATATATTGTAAGTTATGAAATTTGCAAATCAATTTTTAAACAGATCTTCCAATTCTATTATGAAATCACAAGTTATGTCCACTGATAATAACACATTGCCTATTTCCTTATATTTTCAATAATCATTCATAAGTTTATAGCCGGATGTTTTATTACTTATAAGTTTGAACATTATAGTCTATTCTGATCTTATGCGAATAGTCATTAATAAAGGTTTTATTTCTGTACCAACCATATATATTCTACGCCTTTTGATATTTAAGATCAGATTAAATGTAACAATATAATCTCCATTTTTTTATTTACATAGATGTCAGCTAATAATTCCCGAAACGATGTCAGTAAGGAGAAATTGTTAAGCAAATTTTTAAACATATTAAACAGAGATTAGAAAATCATTTATTTCCAAACGAATAAATCATGTACAATAAAACATCCTATTAATATTATAAGATAGATTCCAGGTAGTTTAACAAATTCTAATTAAGCGTCAGTGTTAGTAACTATCTGCTGTGTCAGTTTCGTTTCATACCACTTAAGAACAATTTTCCTATGAGCTAAACCACGGAAATATCTAATCGATTTATTTTAGCATCGAGCCACAACTTCAGTATCTAAACGAACATTACCTAAAAATTCAGATTGCATATTTGCTTCCTTAATAATTTTTTTACAATTCTCTGAAGTTTAATAAATTTCCAGCGACAACATTATATTCTTGAAAATCTAAGTTATATTTCACGCAACTATCAAATTGCTCAGTATAATTAAAGCTCATATATAGCGGTTTAAACATATTCGTGAGAATACGCAAGTTAGTTTGATTCGTAGGAAAAAGGAAAAACGTATTATTACATGAATTCAAAATGTTAGCATTAAATAAAATTTTCATTTTTATAAAATCCCTCTTTTATTTAACCACCTGTCTTTACGAAGGAGGGAATACGAATGGATGTTCATTCCACATTTCTGAATATCCTTGTTGAGCCATGTGTCAGGCAAGTTAATAAAGTCAATGTTATTGTTGTAAGCAAAATCATATAACATGAAACTTTCATTCTTAACACTGAGAAATTTTTGCACAAGAAATGCAAACTCAGGAACCAACTTATCTATTCTATCGCTCAGTTAAATAATTTGACAATCGTGTTGTGTAGATTTATGTCTATCTAATTTAATAATTGGATACTCATCACATGTTTTGTGAATATGTAAATGATTTTCATTTGTCTTTAAGTCAATGTGTATAAATATAACCGTCACAGTATTTACCGCTCAAATATATACATGTATTGTTAAGGAGTTATTTTTTCACGCAAAATGCACAAAATCAAAACACTAGTTGATAAAAAGCATATGAAAGGTTTAAATTTCTATCACAGTGTGTAATATGATCCTTGATCTGAAGATAAAATATAATCAAAAAATCATTTCTTTTTCTTATTCTTAATCTTATTTTTTATTATGCAATTTATGATTGTAGAATTTAGAATTTAAAATGAGTAACTTAATTGTTCTGGTTAAAACAACATATGATCTGTCAATTTTTTTAAATAAAGAAAAGTTTACAAAGTTGAAAGACTTTCGAATTAAGTAAATGTCTATAATGGAACATGGAAAAAAATGTACTTATCATAATCTAAAATATAAGAAAACGGTAGAACAATAGTAATTCTACTAAAATTCTAATTACTAAAGCACATTAAATTTTTGGCGCGCGGTTTGAAATGGCTCCGACTTTGTTGCATACCGAATTTGAGAAAATCGTTGCGGACCTTCAGAACTCTATGAAGGTGCTGAAGGATGAGAATAGCATTATTAAAAGTAAAACGTCTAAAATGGAAACTCACTTTGGTGTGTATGCAGCGAAATTGGAGCTAGTAAAAAAGAAAAATGAAGGTGCTGAAGGATGAGAATAGAATTATTAAAAGTAAAACGTCTAAAATGGAAACTGACGTTGGTGTGTATGCAGCGAAATTGGAGCTAGTGGAAAAGAAAAATGAATTGGAGAGTTGAAGGAAGCGCTACATGTGAAGATAGATAAATTAAAGATAGATGTTCTGCCATGGGTAGAGTTGGCTGATATAACCGCAGAAGAAGATACGCCAATCAAAATTAATACATCAGGTGAATAAATTCTAAATATATTAGCGAATCAAGTCTTGGTGTGGAATAGTAAAAAAGACCAGCTTATTTTATTTAATCTTGATGAAAATGCCGACGTAAAATACATTGAGAAGTTAAATGTTTTGATCAAGGACAAGATGGAAGCTGATATAGCTAAATGTTATAGGGTAGGCAAACGGTCTGATCATCCAAGATCTGTCGTGGTAAAATTATCAAAAAGGCCGACGAATATGCAGATTTTAGTCATCAATAAAGAGAAAGGTGAGACCCATAATTTTCACAACATATTTATTGGGCGTGACAAAACATTTCTCCAACGGAAATTGGCAAAAGCGAAAAAGCTAAAGAACAATCAGGAGCAGAACCAGCCTACTTCAGATCACGCTAATATAAGGAATTCATCAAGAGATTCAAAGACAACAAAAAACGATATATCGTTACTGAATATTGTGGACAGCGGAGAGAGGAGAGTTATAGCCTCAAAATCCAGCAAAAGATTAATAAATAAACCAACAAAGTTGAACCATTAAAAGCCGATATTTGTTTAGATAAGTCGTATACTACATATACTTTATTTTATGCTAAATTTAGAAATGTTAAGAACAAAAACATTTTGCTGTGTAATTTTGTAATAAGTAACAATTTTGATTTTATAATATTATCTGAAACTTGGCTCAACAAGGACACTGAAAACCACAAATTTGACATTCCTCACTTTTCGCTATTCAGAAAAGGCAGATCGCCGGTATAAAAGAGGTGGAGGAGTACTCATTTAAAGTAAATCTATATTAAATGCGAGAAGTGTTACATACTAATGAATATAACACTATCATTGATTTTTTATCTATACAAATCGATAATCTGATCTTAACTGCGGTTTACAGACCGCCGTATGCTAGTTTATATGATGATCAAATATTTACCAATTCTTTTAAATCTATTTTGGACTGCCATGGTTATAATTTAATGGTAGGCCATTTTAATAATTGGCATGAAAGTGAAATAATCAATTTTATTTCTAATCATGATCTCAAACAGATTATAAAGGAATAAACTAGAGGTTCGGAATGCTTAGATCATGTATATTTATAAATTGAAACGGTGAAATCACACAATTATGATGTTGTAAACTATTTAAAAGAATTGGATCACAAACAAATTATTTTACAAAGTAACATCTTGAGTAGCAAAACACAGAAACTTAATTTTGAAAATGCATATTTGCAATGTTCCAGATTCAACTGGATTATTTTTAGAGAGTTAAGCATAATGATTGATTATGAAAGTTTCTATATCATGAACACTGATGAATTTGTTTCTTCTATTTCAAAGTTATTATCTGATATATTTCAGGCATCTACGTTAACGGATATTATACAAAAGCGAATCAATAGGAAATTATGTAAACTAAGAATTAAACGAGATAATATAATTAAGTGTAGTCTTATCAATAGTATTAAAATGAGGTTAGATTTGATTGATAAAGAAATTAATTCATCACTGCTGATAGACCGTCAAAGATCCGACAGAATTATTTTGGGCAAACTGAAGAGTAATCCTAGACTAGGATACAAACTCCTCATAGATTACAGTAAATATAAGGAGAAATTAAAGCTCAAATTACCTGTGGATAAAACTGAGTATAGCTTTCTCTGTAAATTGGATGAAGTATTTGACAATTTGATATGTAATCGACAGAATGAAAACAATTTCATGGATCTAACTGGTCTTTCGGGTGACCAGGAACCAGGACTTGCTATTGACAGTAATGCATTGATAAAATTAATGTTAAAAATAAAATTTAAAAAAAACAAAAAGATCACCTTGGTATATCGATTGATAAACTACTTCAATTATCTTTAACTTTTATGAATGCGCTCTGCAATTTTATAAATAGAATTTTGAAGAATGGGAAATTACCAATCGATATACTAACGATAGTAGCTAAACCGTTGCCAAAAGTAAGTAAGCCAACGTGCGCCAGTGATTATAGACTAATCTCTATTATCCCTTCGTTTTTTTAAGATAATAGAACGATTGATACTAGATCATTTAGAACGTATGTTGCCGGCTGATTTTGATATAAGTCAACATGGCTTTACGAAAGATAGATCGACAACTACTAATATGCTTTCTATGTGGAAACATGTAATTACACTAGATGAGAAAAAGTTAGATGCATTAATTGTATTTATAGATTCTAGGAGGTTTTGCAGTTATTGTAATAGGTTTTGCTGTGTAGCTGTCTATTTAGTAATAATATCCCACTCCTACATTTTCAAAGTGGTTCTTATCACAACCTGTTCCATGATCAGTCCCTGACATTTTTCCGACGGGTGAAGTAAGAAGACTCCTACATGTTATCAGACATTTAGTGAATTTTATGTTGCAATGCATGAATCAATTCACAGTTAATCCAAAATGTCCGTGCTTAACATGGTAACAAGATAATATATGATCAGCACAATTAAATGTCTTATGTAAAAGTAATCACTAGGAACACAATCGGCTGAATCATGATGAATTCATGTAAATGATTGAAAAAGTACGATGATATAAATCCAGACTGATTAGCAATTTAGTTTAAAGTCACTGATAATGGATGAGAAGAAACACAATAAATATTGTCACTGATAATTGAAGGATAGAAATCGTGTAAAAACTGTCATGATTAAGCACCACAACTAATAATTCCACTGTTTGCTAGGTTTTGAATGATAAAATATGGAGTTCGGATAAAAGATTGTGAAACACCTGAAGTCTGGATGATTATAATCATGACTGAACTGTTAGTAGTTGTGTAAAATGTGGTTAATGCACGTAAAGTCAATAAATCCATTGTTTGAACACAGAGGTATAAAAATCCACCGCATGTTACCTGCGTATTGCGCGCGGGTGTCTATATTTATTAAACAAAACCCTATTAATTACAATTAAATTTGCAGTTCAAGAAATCTCAATTAAAACTGATTGAAACTAACAGAGATTGTTGCTAAAATCACAGTTAAGAGAAATATTGTGTAAAAACAGAGTTAGACTATTTGACCTTAAGGAGAACTATATTTGTCAAAATTGACCTTCGTTGGGTTGTAACGCGGAGCCGCGTGTTACAAAATATCTCAAAAGCTTTTGACTCTATATCTTTTGATGCTATTTTGAATGCGATTACCTCATTAAATATTGATCCGAATATTTTTAGATTACTAAGATACTATGAGAGAGAGTATATATATATATATATATATATATATATATAGAGTATACCAGCAAATGAAAGTATTCAAGTAAATGATTTGATATCAAAATCGAAAAGAGTAACAAGTGGAATTACATAGGGATCAAGTTTGGGGCCAATATTATTTAAAATAGTATTTGCACATTTGGAAACTAAGATCCTTAAAGGTTGAGTTCCCAAATTCGCTGATGATTTAAAAATAATCTTTACAATTGATCCAAAAAATGTCGCATTCTCTTAAAATAATGTGACATTAGATTTGTATGATTAAAGTAGATATTTGATAACAGTGGGGCTGAGAATAAACAATAAAAAGACGTGAGCTTTAAAAATAGGTAACAGAATAGACTTTAATTATGTTTATTTTCATGATGCTGTGATTAATGATGTTTTTGAGATTAAACTTATGCAAGAAATAAAGGTTTTAGGCATAACTATTCAATGTACAGCTTCTGCTGAGAGACATATTGAAAAGATAGTAGGCAGCGCCAAGAAATGGTGGGTATGTGAAGGAAGGTAAATCCTCCGCCAAATGTAAAATAACATTAACTGATATATTTAAACCACCATGGCTGATTGTAACGAATTTTATTTAAAAGAATTTTTTCTTTTTATTCTCCAGAACATTGT
>JAQBSW010012041.1:0-18063 GCA_029291075.1 Eudiplozoon nipponicum | reverse complement strand
ACGGAGATATAGAAAATTTCTTAATAATAACTCATTAGATGTACGATGTCAAATTTACGGTTGAAGGGAATGCATCAAGTCAATTACCTTTCCTGATTTTAAAATTGATTCAAACATTACGATATTAAGATATTAAATAGTGATTTTTATACAAAGGATATTAACTATCTGCTCTAAATTAATTGATATTTGAAGCATCCGTAGTGGATGAAAGTCTGTATCTTGAAATGATTGACAAATTTAATCCCTAAAATAACATAAGTAGAACATTGTGAGTTGCAATGTATAAACTTTTATTATGCTTATTATATTGAATTTATTCAAAAATCAATGCAGAATGTTGCAAGAAAATTTAATCCTACGTCATATTACGAGAAATATGATGGAACCACGGTGGATCGTTCTGTCATTGTATTATTGGAATACAAACAACGCAGAAGAGCCAAATCTACGGATGTATGTTATAATGAGCAGGAAAAAATCTAACCCAAAGTAAAAAAATTTGCATTATCAGATATAATGTAATTGTATAAGACACTCCGAAAATTTTAATTTTGTTTGTATTGATAAAAACATGGTTCCAATCAACAAAAGAAATAGATAACACAGAACAGGATATAATAATGGCCATTTCGCTTGATAATATTTAGACATTATTGGGGTAAATATTTTAGTCGTCTGTGTGTAGATTCACAGCGCTTTGCGTTTGTAACAGAAGGACATATTTATTGTAAAGTCTGTGGATATTTAGTCAAGAGGAGATATTAAAAATTAACTTACATGGAAAAAGTGCCGTTTTAAAATGAAAGAACAGCTGTACTAAATGGAATAAAATCTAATCCCAGCAAATTTATGGTTTATTTGATTGATATAATCTTGATGTGATTTTATAAGTTACTATTTTTAGTTAGTTATTACAATCTAGTCGTTCAAATTTTCATTCTTATTTATTGTTACTTTTCTGTATTTATAAACGTATGCCCCATTTTGCGTTTATTAATAAAATATTGAAATTTACATTAATTTTAAACTTTATATCGTAAGTAATTTTCTTAATTTTCTTGTCTGCCACTAATTATTTCTAACATTTTTTATTAATTAAGCTTTTAATTCAAACACCATTTCAATTACCTATTGTGGCATAATTAATCTTTAGATGTTGTTTAATCAATCAGCTTACATCCGTTTTGACTTACCTGCGTGCAAAATGTAAACTTAATTTCTTTCTCAACGGCCTCACTTAGATGGATGTAAACATGCACTATAGTATATTTAATTAAATTCAAAGTAGTTATTGACACACGCAGAAATGCAAAAACCGCCAAAGTTATGAGCTATTATACATATCAAGAGATTAACCATCCATTAGTGTAAATTAAGCGAGTTAGATTTATCTCAGTGGAAGAGCGCGCGCTTTGCATACGTGAGGCTCCGGGTTCAATTTCCGTTATCTCTACCTTATTTTAGAAACCTCAGAATAATTTATTTTTATATCAATTGATTAAATGTTTCAATTACCTTCAACTTTTGTGAATGGGCTCTGCGTCTTTATATGAAGAATTTTGAAGAATGAAAATTACCAATTGATATTCGTGGCTAAACCGTTTCTCAAGTTCAATAATCAAACGTTTGCCCACGTTTTATACTAACGTCTATTATCCCTTCAACTTTGAAAATAATAGAACCATTAATACTAGATCATTTGTAAATTACGTTGGCGGTTGATTTTGATTCAAGCCATAATGGCTTTACGAAAGATCGATCGACAATCTTTAACATTCTTTCCATGTGACACTATGTAAATATGCTCGATGAGATATAGTTGTAAATATTTATTGTCTTTATCGATATATCATACGTTTCTAACTCTACATATTTTGATGCTATCATGAAGACGATAAATGCATTGAGTATCGATCCGAATATCTTTACGTAGCTTAGCTATTATTTAAATAATTGAAGAATGAGTATCCTAGCATAAAAAAATGAGATTGATCTCACTAACCGTTATAAGTCGAGTGTTAAAATGATCAAGCTGGTGACCAAATTTATTCAAAATTTTATGCTACCAATTACAGATTAAAGTTCTTAATGGTCGAGTTTGCAAATTTTCTGATGATTTAAAAATCGACAATCAAATAGATTTTAAAAAAATATGGAGTTCTCTATAAATACATAACAGTGTATTTGTCTCTCCTGAGTAGTTATTTAATAATATTACGGTGGAGAATAAAGAGTAGAAAAATGATCAAATGTCGTTAATATGACAATGTTTAATTATGTTTATTTTCATGATGCTTTGATAAATGATGTTTTTCAAATAAAACTTCAAAAATAAATTAAGGATTTAGGCCTGTCTATTCAATGTACAGCTTTAGTTGAGAGATATTTTGAAAGAATATTTAGATTTTCTAGGAACAAATGGGCGCTAATAAAGTGAAATATATAATCAAAATTTATTCAAATGTATATTGTTTGGATTAGTATGGTCTTGGATTATACTGCCGCTGCTTGAAAACCAATCCAAAAATGTTTTATAAAAAATAAACGAGTTGAGCAAAGAAAAATTTTGAAACATTAGCCCTATGTCCTGCAGAATATGTTTCAGCAGATCACATTTCCTATCACTGCAATTTTAGTGGTTTCGAAGGCTGTGATTTGTATAAAAGTATTCTACTTGAATCGGTGGACGGGAGCCTGAACAAATCAAAATAGAAAATCTCATGGGGTAGGAACTGGTTCTGGACATTTAACGACATCAACTCCTTTAGAGGGAAATATTGTCAAAAAATATTTTCATTTCAAATTTTTTTTAAATTCACAAATGATGGTCAGAAGACTTAGACAAACGCCTCCATGTAAGATGTTTCCAAGTTTTTATGTACTGAACTCGGAAAAACATGCGGTCTAGTTTACTTTGTGAATTTTTGTAAATGACAATAACTTATCTTGCCTTATTTAATGATTAGGAGAAATGTGCTCTGTAGCACTAATTTTTGAACTTTTCTCTCTCTATTATCTTTGTTATTATATAGCAAGATTATGCATTATTTCATTATGTTAGCTATCGTTTCAAAGAAAATCTATTTTTAGTCACGGTTCTCAACCATCTTTCCATTTATCGGATCAGATAGTCACGATGTAAACATCTATCGTTTCTCGCAAAATAATTTATTATATAAAAATTATTTATTAAAAAAACTGTTTGTTGTCTTTATTATAATAAATGTATCACAATTGGTTTTAGAGTACGCAGTGATATAACTGTAGGAAAGGCACGTGTTAGATAAAGCCTATAAGAAAATTATCGAGACTTGATTTATATTGGACTTGATTGTCATTTTTATGTACATTTTATATTTTCTGATTTTCGAATGGAACGCGTGTAGTTTAAATTCAATTAACTCGTGTAGACGAATACAATTAAAGATAATCTATTCTGTTCTATTCTGCTCTAATTTCCCTAGATCAGAGTAAAATAATTGATTAAGATAGTTAGTCTCTGTTGTGCAGGTTTGCAAGTAAATCATGGAATAACACTTTAATTTTAATGTTCAAAAAATTTACAAGACTTATTTAAATCAAGTGTGCGATTTCGACATAAAAAAGTCCCATTATCTATAAAAAGTGAACTAGAAGATAGTAACCATCTCTATTGCTCTTTAGAATCTGACAGAATGAATTAGTAATTATATTTTTTATCTTGGTAAGATGTTTGATTATGAGTGTTTTATATATCTGGAAGCAAATAATCTGTTGTTTAATTTGTTGAAAAACAAGTGCACAATTATTATCTTGTAGGTACTGTTCCGAGAAAAATTGAAAAATGTCTACGTCAAACAGTACTTTAAAAAATATTCTATTGTTACATGCGGTCTACTTTGAATTATGTAAAAGTTAAACTGGATATGTTAGACCAAGAAATTAACTATTTACTGATGGTTATTTGACAAAAGTCAGAAGAAATATTTACTTTCAAAGCTAAACTAATTATCCACATTAGGTGAATAAATGTTTGAATAACTACTGTTAATATAGAGATATTAAAAACCTGGTGCTACTAGTGTATAAGATCATAAGTGATTTTAAATTGGAATTAAAATACCTATTTGTTAATTTGATGTGCACTGTTAGGAACATCGTGGAAAAGCTTAAATTATTAGATTTGTTGTTAAACAACGTACAGCGACCGGAAACGTACTACGAAATGTTATATAAATTAATGATGAACATTATATTCAGAATGAACTAATATTATTTAGGTAGATTAGTAGATAAACTACTACATTTACCTAATAAATTATTAATAACAGTTTTCTTATTTTTAAATAAAATTTTTATGGATGGAATCTTTCCATATAAAATTTTATATATAATGGCATTAAAATTGATTAAACCCAACTTACTGTCTTCTATAATGTTTATAATTTGATATCTAGACTACCTTGAGTCTCGAAGGTAATTCAGCGTTCATATTAGAACATCTTGACGCAAACTTACCTATTCATTTTGATAAAAGTCAACATGGATTTAATTAAGGCCATGAGAACTCAACGAATATTTTGTTTTTGTGGAATCATAGATAACTCAAAATCGTTCGATTCGAATTTTTACGCTATTATGAAGTCTGTATACTCCTTAAAGATGAATCCATATATTTTAAGATATTCCAAAATTTTATCATTTTAATATAAACATTATTATGCACTTTAATCATAATCAATCTAGACCGATGAGAATTTTATCCGGAATAACTCAGTGTTTAAGCCTGGGTTTGATATTGCATAAAATTGTCTTTACTTGTATACAATATAGTCTTTTTTAGATTAAAACAGTATTCAATATTCAAGGAACCATATAGCATTGGATATGTACAATTTGAGTAGACGTTTTATAAAACTAGGATTATAAAATAACCGAAAAAACACAAGCGTTAAAAATTCGCTGTCGAACTATTTTAAATAATATATACTTTCCTAAATCATTGGTTAATGAAGTTATCATAATACGGCTAGGATAGGAAGTTACGGATCTTGATAGAAATCATTAATGTTCGGCTTCTACGGAGAGGCGCATTGAAAACAATTTGGCTAATGTAAAAATTGATTGGACGTTGATAGAATGTAATATAATATAAAAGGAAGTTAAATTAAAATTTTATATTGTATATGCAGATGCTACTTGGAATTTAATTAAAATGTATCTGTCCAATATGTTAGGCGATGTACAAAGAAGATTTGTACAAACTATTTGCATTTTGTATTGTGTAACCTGTGAATCATGATTACAACTTTTAGCGTTACAATAAATATACTTTGAAAGATAACATTTCTGTAAAAAACTATTCCACTTAATTCATTGGTCAAGTGCTTATGTACACCTGATCAAGACCATTCATGATAAAAATACTAGGTAGTGTTTATCTGCGATTACTCCGCCTATAGCTAAAAGGCTCGCAAGTAAACATTTATTCTTCTAAAATTTCCCTTATTTATTATCAATTACTAAAAAAAGGTGCAAAATGCGCTGAAAATTATGGCTGTTGAAACAAAAAACTCCATAAATGCTTCGATACACTACTGTTCGAAATTAATGATAAATTTTCTTTGTTTAGCAGATTAAAATGATAACGTTATAAGGTGCAAAGTTTTATTGCCTAATTTATTCCGCGAACCTGTTTGTTGTTCAAAATATTTTTTTTCAATTTTGTGAAATGATTGGGCTATTGATAAAGCATCTAAAATTAACAATATGTTTCCTTAGTTTTATTTGAAAAATGCGAGATAATTAAAGTATAATACAAAATTGACGTAGAGTTTTGCAAAAATAATATCTCAATATTACGTCGTGAAAGAAAGAGATTGTGGGAGACTATAAAGTGTTGTCAGCTGTTCTGCTGCCCTTTTGAAATCTGTCGAATCAGTGAATATATACAGTTTTAATTTGAGAGATTTTATAAACATATTGCATTGTAGGATTTAAATTTTATTGCTTCCATTGTTATTTAAATTGGTTTTCCCTGAAAATATAAAATTTTACCTATCTCATTCTAATTAAACATCCCAATCTATACATCCACTTAACACAATAAGATATATATTACCATATTCGTTTATGTTTAGATCTATGGATCTCAAGCTTGACAAGTTTACAAGGAGTATCTAGTAAACACTCGAATAAATCAATGTATATATTATATTAAGAAATTTGGTTATGTAATTCATGTTAATATTAATCCAACCTATATATTTAAAAATCCTCTACACCAATTTAAATTTACAATTTTATGAATTTCAAACAATACGTGATCATAAGCAAGCTTCAAAAGTTTCACTTAATTGTTAAGTTTTATTTCTCTACCCAGTGATGCGTATCTAAATTCTTGTAAAATAAACAAACATGCAAACGATAGACAAATTAATTTCAATTTATTAGTGATGTTGGCTTGCTATGTGGCAAAATGTTAAATCAAGTTGAAAATGCTATCTGTCAAAAAATACAGGACAAATTTCAAGATTAACGCATGTTCTTAATATTCCATTTCAATTGACTTTATTATTTTGACGTATGCATGATGTCGAATCAGACATGTCGATATCAATTTTGGATTAATCTAACGTTTTCGAGCGGCATAAGCAATATTTCTAATTTAACTAGTCGAAATTAATTTTATTATCGATTTAAAGTGTATAAGTTGACAGGATTTTATCTAGGCAAAAATCAGAAACGTTTACTGGATAGAGAAAGCAGCCTTATAATTAAGTCAAACTTTTGAAACATGCTTATGATTATTTATTGTTTGACATGAATGAACTTTTTAATTTAAGTGAATGGTAGAGGTATATATATATATATATATATATATATATATATATATATATATATATATATATAGTTTGGAATAATCATAGCATACATAACCAAATGAATCGTCGTACTCTCATGGGTAAATTGACTTCAGAACAGTGCTCTTGATACTTCGCTAATTAGTCTAACTTGAAAATGCATAAATTCGAAAGTAGACGAATATATATATATATATATATATATAGAGTAGTAGGTATATATAGAGAGTATATATATATATATATATATATATATATAAATTGATTAGGTGAATGTATATTTAGACATGTGAATTTGGCACAGTAGCACTAGATTTGAGATGCTCCTGTGTTGCTTGATTGTGCTTTCTGATTTGACATTTGTTTGATTTATGAACCACATGCAAAATTTTCCATATTAAAAATATATAAGGACAACAGAAATTCAAATCTTAAAACCTAATTGATAAAAGATATATGTTCTGTAATGAAAAATGTTGGGTGGTTAGCTGGAAAATATTTCGTAAAGAAAAGTCGTATAGACTTTACCTGAAGCAAATGTCAAAAAATATTCATTATCAATATATAAATCAATTTTGTCAGTGGATTGTTGTAAGGTAAAGCAGGGGTTAGGGATACAGATTCGACAATCAAACAAAATCAATTTTCAACCTCTTTATGTTACATACACAGAAAAGTACCTGATTTATTTAAAATTTGGAAAAAAATCCTATCTTCCCGATGAATTGCCTTTCCTACACTATGAAATGCTGAAAAATGTATGTACAAAATATGACAGGTATTCATAAAAAAATAGAAAAAATAATTTAATTAATTTATATCACCGTCCACGCAATTAATGTTCATTAAAATATAAAAAAATGTTCAACTTGATACCACGTCCCCTAGTAGCGTGGTGTCTGTTCTACTATGACTGATAAGAGGTAGTTAGTTAAAAATTTACGGGTAAAGGCGCACTATATAGGTTCCGCATAAACGTAAATCTAAACAAAAAAAACATTATTCAGTTTATAGCAGTAAGTATGGCGCAGTGTTTAGAGAAACAGATGCTCAAGTATACGTGCTACGATTTGAGACTTTTCTGTGAGACATCTTTACGAACATGATCTAATAGTAGAATTTAATTTTCTATGTTATAAAATGCTTAGTTTATACTGACAAATTTATTTATCTAATGAAACTGGTGTTTAGAATCAGATCGCAACATTTATTTATACAATTGTCATCACTTCCCGCGCAAACAATGTTTGCTTATAAAAAAAAAGATTATAATAAATCATATTTGAAAAAATCTACTGGAAATTCAGCAAAAAAAATTCACCGACAAATTATATATATATTCGAGAATTTCTAAAAATTCTAATAACATTTATATAATCGTCAAAAAAAATTTTTAAATACACGATTTGTTATTTTAAACGATGGCTTTTTAGCGTGTGCAAAAACCAAATCTTCAAAGTTATCACAAATGAAATTGCAATTTAGCAAGCCCAGAATAGTTAAATCAGAGTTGGTTACACGCGCAGATGCGTTTTAACTTGCATAATAATCCTGTAAATCATTGTTGCCAATTTGATTTAATAATCGCTACCACCACCCGGGAAATAATGGATTGTTTTGATACCATAATAATCGTCAGAACTTAAGAACAAATTGTCTCGCGTATTTCAAACCGCGCTACATATAATTTTAAACGAAAATTATATATGCGGATTAACAATAAATTTTGGATTTGCAGTTTTCATGACCGGATATTTTGCCAACAAAATTCCTGTGCAGTGAATTAAGCAAACTTGTTTTAGCTCTTTTTAAAAATTTTATAGAATATACAATTTCATTATGAATGATTGCACCGTTGTTTTTAAGATACCACAGACTTCAAACAAACACCAAATCCATTGTATCTAAGTGGTCGAAAAACATACTATATCACCGTCAGGCGGATAAACTGACATGTGTCAAGTAATGTGACTAGTTAGATACAATGTAACAGATATTCGTATAAAGGTCGCAAATTTGAATTAAAGTATTAATATGAATATCTATGCAATAAATGAGTGCCTAATTGTATAATTTGTGAAAATTTACATAAAAATGCGGAATGTTTGTGTTCCTGTCTGCATAGAAACTTGGCCTCAGAAACTTATAAGTAAATGGATATCATTCTATCAGAAATTTGGACGAATATTGGATTTTTTGAAGGAATGTTTTTTGTGCGGTACTGAATTAATTGAAATTACCTGATCTGCGTTTTGACTAACGCAGCTTTCACTGTTCCAGTAAATTTCTTTTTTCATAATATTTCGATCTACATTACCGTAGATCTTCATCAGATGCATTTCACGAAACAAATGAAGCAAATGTGTTATTTCCTCTAGTCATAATATTTATATATACCACAGACTGACCTTTCATTAGATATTCGCGTGTCACATGTATGTGTGTGTGCATTTTTATAACCGTTGTTTTCATCTAACTAATTTAGACCAGAGTGGCTGAATAATAATTTATCAATTTCATGCAATAACTATACGTTTTTTTCACACTCAATGTAAATGACGTAACTGAGATGGGGAGACCCATAATTCAGAAACACTCGTCATAAAAACATGCCATGAGTGATAAGACCAGAAGTTCAAAACGACTAATGCACATGTTAATTTACAATTCAAACCACTAAGTTATACTCAAGATAGATAAGTTAATAACAGCTATTGGCGCTCGTCACGCATGTGCATATGTATGTGTATGCATAACTAGAAAAAACTTGGTTAAATTATTTTGATACACATGTACGTACATCTAAATGAAATTGCAGTCAATAGACATTAATTTACCCTTTGCACGCGTCAGACAAATTATTATTTATAAATATTGTATTATTTCCAATGGGTAGGGTGGGGGTGTAAACAGAAAATTAAGGTTGAAATCACTATTTGTTTTAAAATCAAATGAATAGTTAGAGATGAATTTTAAAGGCTATATTCATAATTGTTTATTCATTTCTTGAATAAAAGCCTAATAATTAGTCAATCTTAATCTGATGTTCTTAATCTTTTACTGGAGCTAGATTCAGTTACCAATTCACGCAATTGCCGTTTCTTTCCATTAGCTAGTGCAGTATTCCAAATCGGACCTAAAGATTTTTCAACAGCTGTTTCATTCATAATATCATCTCTAGATTTAATTTCTATAGATTCCCTAATCAATCTCGTCACCCTATTACGACTACATATTGCTATGCGTTTGCATTCCTCCCAATCGATAGTATGCCCAGTCTCCACTACATGACGAGCAAGATCTGATTTAGCAATATGTCCATACTTACACGCAGTTTTATTTTCACCTCTTCTTACTTTGATTGGACGCATGGTCTCACCAACATACTTGAGACTACAATCATTGCATGGGATCTCATACACTCCTGAAGAATATTTGATTTTCTGTCATTTATACACTATCCGCTGTTTTGAAATTATTTTTTATTTGGCGCCTGATCTATTTTTGATTATAGAAGTTCAACGTGCATCTGTCATATTTAAATGAAGCTAGAATGACAATATTATACGTTAATAGGCTTCAGACAACTCCAAGGATGTTTTCCTGAAGCTCGCAAACTTGAGTTACAAAATAATTTTTGCCACTTGTCTAATAAATGATTGGTTAATTATTAAACGTACATTTGGCAAAAGATGCAAAATTTTAAGTTCGGGACTGCATATAAATTGCACAACCGACATTCCCAGGAAAGTAACTTTTAGACAGGTCTACTAGACAGGTGTGCTACATATGTGATTTTCCAAAACTCATATATATGAATTGCGGTTTGATACCATTTTATCAGTCTTCTGTTCTGATCGGTCGATGGATATGGAAGTGAAAATGCTTCACTACATGTGATTTACTGCAATTGTGATATGTTGCTTGATATTTATGAATGTTCGAATCGCGTCTGTACATGAGACTGAGGTAACTTTTCTGTGTTTTGCGACTTTTTATATACAATAAAATTTTATTATATATGAAACAAGCAAGCTTGATTTAAATAATTGTTTGCTTAATTCCTTCGCACCGGGCACGTTAAAATGAAATTGTTCACATTTCTTCGTAAATCATAACGAATTTATGTATGAAATTTAATGCGAATGCCGTATGAGAAAACTAAGGATCTTAGACACTTATAGAATTAAATCGAATACCGATTGAACGTCCTCATTTACTTTCCATACATGTTTATCAATAAAATTTAAAAATATTGCCTTTGTAAGCATTTCAAGCCAATATCCTATTATATCTTTGTGACAGTTTAATTTTTTTAGCGAATTTTAAATCTCTTATTTCAACGAATTTCTTTGCGTTTTGCTGTTCGAATGAGCGCTTTAATCTTAATAGTGAAAGAACAATTTTAGATACAAAATGAACACATGTGTTGCGTAGAGGCTACTAGATGCCGCGGTTGTCCTTTATTCCGAGAACGCGCAATTGACTTGTTATAGGACAGAGGTTATTTGTTGAATAATATGTAGTCGAAGTCAAAATGTGACGAAGAGAATGGCTAATAAGACTGCATAATACGTAGCCAATCAGCTGAAGAAAATTATAGATAAAATATATTATTCACATTTGTTTTACACAATTGGTCTGCATTACTTAGTAGACCACCGAAATAATTTTAAATAGTTTCATGAAAATAGTCACATGAATTAATATGACTTTCGTGTCTTCTGGTAAGAATTTGGTACAAGTGTCAGTTTTGCAAATGAATGTTTTTTACAGCAGATTTCAAACATTTAAGCTTGTCTGGGTTGAACCCTTATTACAAATATTTGGAAGATTTGTACTATGGATATAACTCACTGGGACATTTTTAATAGTGCGTTGATTTTGTATGTTCTAAATGATTGAGAGTTTGGAGTCTACCCTTTAGTCTTTCTGTGTATTACTAATGTGCTACCCTAAAAGGAAGAAGATATAGTATATATTTCATCTTACCATATTGTAGATGACACGGAATTGATGCGGAATTGTTTTTTAAAGTATGACCCGCAGCTCTAAGTGGACAATAATACTCAGCCGCATGATATCAGTCGTCCACTTAAAATCCTGCATCATAACCATGTTAATCCGAAAAGGGTGAATGATGCACCAATTACCATTTTTAGCCGATTAAACAAATATTGAAAATTGACGTCCTATGATTTTGAAACATCGGGAAAACTAAGTATATATTTAATTCACAGATTAGATAACTGCTCACTGCGCCATATGGATCATAGTAGCCGATAACTAAAAAAAGTGAATTCAAGTGCTTTTTGCATTACACACAGCTGACAAATTACTGTTCAATTCACCAAATCTGAACACATTGTTAGTGAGATCAAACCTGGAAAATACGAATTTACAAATTCTTATATCAAAAGACGCAAAAGTGCTACGGATGGCGGAAGCTGTTATACCCAATATCCCTTATCCTCAGCTAAATCCATAATATAAGTTCTTACGATTTTATTAGAAAATGATTAATAGTTTAAGCTTGTGTGCACCTGTGAAGTGGAAGTGGCATTTTCCTTTCCCGCTTCCAGTTTATTGTTGTTTGATGATTGTTTTTTTATTTAACTTAATTCCTTTTTATTTCCAAAACTACCAATAAATTGTACTTCTAATTGTAGTTGAGCTCTGGTAAAATGTCAGATTTTTGGTTACAATTTATTGAATAACTTTTAATAATAGATTAATTATACATACATATAATTATATCTAAATTCAATTGAAAAATAATTGTTAGCTGCAAGTTTTATATCACTTAGATTTCATTCGGTATATGAACGGGCAAATTAATCACAATGAGAATAGTTTGTTCTTAACAAACCAGCGATAGTTTTGCCAATTATCATTATGCATCCTGGTTTATAGGCTAACCAATACATCTGAATAATTTTAAACGTGATATTGATTTTTAGCGTCGAATGACAATTTATGCAAAAATTATGACTGGTAGAGTTTTATGCATCACACAAAGCCAACGTGTTACCTTTGAACGTTTGTTCATGTTCGGCTGTATCATCAAATATTTCATGTTAGACTTAGTCCGACATGGAGAGACAATTTTACCCTTAGTTCTGCAATATGATTATTAAACACCAAGTATCTGTCTATTTGACAAATGTAATCATACCGCTCCTGCTAATACGTTATGAGCATTTTACAGAAAAATGGAGCTTCAATTATTACCGATTGAATCATGATGTTTTGTTAACTTATTTCTCGACGCATCATATATAGATATATATTTATGTACATATGCATATCAATACTTGCATGCTTGCAAAATTTAGGCATGCATTTTTGCAAGATAATAATAATAATAATAATAATAATAAAAATAATAATAATAATAATAATAATAATAATAAAGAAAATCAAGAATTACTATAATTCTGTTCTCAAGACTTAACAAACTCATCGGTGCACATATCTAAGTACACGATGGTCGAACACTTACAATACAAAATGTGGTATTTCAATTTATACGTGTATACTTGCATATGTATAAATTTGTAAACTCAAAAAAATATATATGAATAATAATTTAGCAATAGAATCTGTTAACATATATACCTGCTCATTCTATTGAACGTGTCTAAATAATTTTCAGGCCCACAGGAGTATGAATGAAATTCACTTAAATGCATTTGAAATAATAATCAAATTAGGATTGACTAATTTTACCCTGTGTGAAATAATTTATACTGAGTATGGGTAATGTTTAATTGAGCGAAATAGCAACGTTTTGTGGCACCGTTGTTCAGAATTAATGTAATTAAATATTTAAACAGCAAGAAATTAAACACGTTCGTTGGCACAAATTTTAGCCATTGTATAAGAATAAAGTTAAAGAAGAGAGAGAAAAAGGAGGCCTGAGAAAGCAAGAACAAAGTTTTAGTTAAGGAAAATATAAAGCATGCAATAGTAAATCAGTTATATCTGCATACACAAATGAATCCCACATTTATTAAAATTGATGCAATATTGTCAGTTACTTTTTAATTCATTTACATATAGTTCTAAATTTAAATTATACATTTACCATGCTAGTTGCTGGTGCATATTTTGTTTAAATATAAAATAATTTATATGATTTATGTAAAAATGTAGAATTAAATGCTTTAAATGTATATATATATATATATATATATCTTACAATTGATATACCACATCTGGCATTTATATAGTTCAATACATGTGGGACTTCGAGAGGTAAACATACATAATATATTTTGATTTTATTGAATGTGCATGGCGGTTTTATCCTTCATCACCAATATGCTGTCTTATTCTAATAATGTTAATAAAAATTCGAAACGCCACACCACGTGTGAATGACATTATATTTACTTTGTTCTGTGCTGGTGAAATAGAATGGCAATGATATTTTTTATCGAACTGCAAACTTCATTTCACGAATTTCTACCACTTTATGCACAATTAAATATTAGTTTGATGTATAACATATATATAATCATAGAAGGCTGCAAATGTTTAGTGTTAGTGACTTATTTCAAATCTTATATTTGCATTATATTTCAACGAAAACATTTGCGAGACTGCAAAATGTGAAAACTGCTGGTCCCACTTTGCAATTCACTCATGTGAATTAAAGCTTTGATCTTTAAAATCCAAATAATGAACGTATTAGGCCATTTTCCAATACGTGGAATTAAAAATATGTTTGTCTTCTTGTTTGAATGGTTCAACACAATGGGATTGACATTTGAACCAATCTCGAAAACTTTATATAATCCAGATGATCATGCAGTTATACAAAAACCAAAAGTGGCTAATGTTTCACTGCCAGATAATCACATAAGTGGTTCATGGTTATATGTGGACTGTGAAAGAACACCAGGTCGTCCATTCCTAATGATGGTTTGTATTAGGAGTTTTCCTTCTTTTAGATAGTTTGCCAACCAAGGCTGATGAGCACTATCTGCCCAGATTTCAGTGGCCAAAGTTTCCTTCAGCAGCCGAAACCTGCCCTTCGCGTCTGGCACGCTTCCTCTTATTCCGTCACTAGACATTTAACAAAAAGTTACAGTGCAGTCGCACCAAAACTCGAGGCTTCACATGAAACTGGATGATGGCTGTGTCCCTTTATGGCCCGGCAAGGTTCATGCTACCAATCCCGTGTCCGACTAGCTTGAGCCCGCCGGTCGTCAGGCCGGAATTTCTATGGCTACGGGCCAAAACTTTATATGAATAATATTTATCTTCTTGCGCACCATCAGTGATTGTATAATCTTATAAAATAGAATAATGCAGCACAAAGAGATAAAATTAAATCTTCATTGTCCGCATTAAGAATTGTGCATCGGACATTTACCGTTACGCATGACTTAAGCAAATCTACTAAAGGTAAGAGATGAATATATATTTTTGGTTTTTATATACGCATTACACATTTATCCTCGCTTATCTGTTTGCTAAGATGTTCTACGGAGGCTCACAAAAATCTGACACGGGCCATGACGTGTGCTTGATTGCAGAATTACTTCGATGTACTACTAGTCAAATACAATGTGGTTGGTGCTTGAATAAATCTGCGAAATTCATTGGAAGTAATGTTGTCAACGCCACGCAATCAAGCAATTGTGCAGCCGACATTTCTAGTCAAATGGATTTTAAGCGAACCTACTATATCTAAATATAGTTTAGTTTTAATTTCATTTCGGGCTGATTATTTTTTATGTACTTTGATGACGATCTTAAAAGGTCGATCGCGTGAATTCGTGAGAATATCCGTAGTTCTGCTCTTTTTCCTTTAGCTGGTCAATTAAAGTAACATTGTTGTTTAAGTAAAGCATGCAAACTAGAATTTAAATATCGTTAACACCACTCATCAAATCAACCTTTGCTTAATTGTTTAAATCATGTACATTAAAAAAGAACTGCTAAAATTCTACATCTTGGTCACATTAGCATTGCCCAGCCGAAATATACAGGCAAGAAAAATTTATCTGAGTCTACTTGATATTAAAGTCGCATATGATATTTTGCTTTCCTTGGATTGCGTGTGCAGTTTGGTTTTGCAAGTTCATTTGACGATGCTCAATTATTACAATCATGCACCTTTGAAACGTGTCAATTCGTGAGAATCCAGGCAGCTTTAAATTGTTCTCCCACGATTAGTTAAATATAAGACTTAGTGTCTACGTCAATCTCGCAAATCAGAATTGAAGAATATTTTGCACCTTTCCCATTGTAAATGATTGCGTAATTTAAAAATGTACGTATGATATCCAAAATTGGCAAAACGTTATCGATTGGGTCTGCATATAGATTATGCAGCGGATTTTGTCAATCATAAGCAATAGGTGAGAAACTACATATATACGAGTCGCAAATCACATTTTGCTTTGCTTATATTTGTATTACTGTTTGATCCTCTCCAGTTCGTTTGCCGCCAGGCCTTGATAATAACCATATAATTGTGGAAAACCGCCGGTATTTATGATTGGCTCTATATTCAAGTTGTTGCGTTTTGATAATATATATTAGGATTGGTTTTTGAATAAAGCACGTAAATTGTCTAAGATCATATATTATTGATGGTTTATTTGAAAAATTACATACAGTTAGCGAAAGCTGGGAGATGATGATGTTCACCACGGCAAAGGAATTTTGCAGCCCAAATTTGTCATCAAGTACGACTTATGCGATAATACTACAGGTGGGCGCCGCATAACCAAAATTTGCTTTTTCTTATAAATACACTGCGGCTTGATCCTCGAAAGTCAGCTGGTGACCGTGAAAGTTTCAACTGCGTCAACACGCGTGGATAGTGAAACTTTATCCTGGTTTTGTCTCCAAATACTTAACAGGGATTGATTTATTTGTCAAGCTACATAACTTTATTTTAAAACTGTTTCACGAGTCGTGCAAAATATCATTGTTTAAAATTTAAACTATATTCCTATGGAGGAAGCTGCTAAGAGTTAACGACTGAACAGAAATGTTCCCAGCTTTTATTTGTAGCCAAACACAATTTTTTATTGAGTAGAGAGCCGCATATTTGTCACTGAAGTCTTCCCATGTCAGACGGTCGTCATATCCTGACAAAGTTCACTTAATGACCAAACGTGACAAAACATTTAATTAACGCTAGATCTGCTTTGTTGGCGACTGTTTGAATACAAGAGATAATTTTTTTAAATCAATCTCATAAATTGATTCAATGAATGGTTTCAACTAGCATTGCAATCCATGTTTGTTTAAACGTAAAAAAAGGTCGTTAAATGTTAGCTGCGTACACCATTTTCAACCGGTTTTGTGATTAAGCATAAAATTTTAACATACAGTACATAAAACATGAGCCCTTGAACGTCACCGTGTGTTATATTTACATATATTTTACTTAACTTCAAAGGCTAGTCGGAACAGGCAACAATTATTTTTATACTACAACAACTGTTAAATCATCAGAGTTTCTAAAATGATTAAATTCTTGTTAAGGACACCATCGTTGATTTAGTTTACAATAAAGTCCCCTTTTAACTAAGCATATAAGAACGTGCAATGCTCATTCTGAATTCCCAGACAGAGGTTTGTAAATGACGCTGTCGATAAACATTATAGAAAAACTTTCTAATGCCGGCTTTATCATTGTTATTTAAATTGAATTTTTGAGTCACTGCATCACACCTGAGTGCAAGTTACAGCATTGCTTACAAATGCGTGCAGCATTACAGGCGGGTAATTTCCGAATGAAAAAGGAAGAGGAAGCCTATAAAAAATAACCTTTTCACACTCGAGAAGGATCAGCTAATATTTGCAGATTTGTGTCGCATTCTCTCATTCAATAAGAAAATTAAGAATCTGTTTTCAAAATTAGTGTAGTTTAATATGCAAATTTTTTTCCACGTATCAATATTGTTCCTCGATATATTTTTAATGAATACATAAATTACTTTTAAAAATTTTGTGCAAGATAAATATTCATCACTAAATTGAATAGGCCTTGTATATGTTGATTTCACTTTCGTTAATATACCAGTAAACGCACGTCCCGACACTATTTTTCTTAATACCTTCTTATAATGAATTTCGAAGTTACTCAAGTAAGCACATTTTCTGGCAACTAAGACCTGTGCTCATATCATTTTATTTTTCGCCATCAGTTCGAGATAGTTGTAGCATTAACAAAGATATATTTAAAGAAAAT
>JAQBSW010012040.1:0-18071 GCA_029291075.1 Eudiplozoon nipponicum | reverse complement strand
ATGATGGCAGTATTCCATTAGACCGAGATATCAGTCACATTATTACATCGAACTGTACTCTGACAAAACAAGTCACACGGCCTGGCCTAACTGTAAAAGCCGTACTGAAGCCCACAGAAGCATTTTTACGCGCAGGTGAGTAAACAAACAGTGCGTCAAGTTCAAATGAAAATAATTTCTAATTCTACTGAGAAAGATGTATTCACATTAACCATACGTTAAAGATAAGAATGCCCATTTTATTAAATTTAAAAAAAAGAATATACATTGTATATAATAATATGTTGCTACTATCAGAAGACAGTAGTATTAAACATTATATAAAAAGATATAACTGGCAGTGTCGTTACTAAACGAACAATGGGTGCGCGGGCGAAAATTTTAAGTATTTAAATCACGGTTGCGATCTTCATATTTAAACCAGTCTTTTATAAACATACATTTCTATGTATAAACTAAGAAATTTATAATGAAGAAAAGGTAATTCATCCAGTGATATAGATCAATTTTCTTGGCCACCCGCGTCAGTTCCGCTTACCGAAAGCATGTCTGCATCAACAGTGTGGAATGTTAGTCCCGAATAACCATTCCGTACGCGATGCAATCCTATCTCTTAAGCGTCGCAAAGCCGCTGGCCAGGATGATCTGCTTCCGGGATTGTTTAAGGATGGTGGCGATATAATTTCAGGAGCGTTGACCAAACTTTTTCATACTATATGGAATGAGGAAACCGTACCACTTGACTGGAATGAGTCGGCCATCATTCCCATCTTCAAAAAAGGCAATCGTAATTCGTGCGATAACCATCGTGGTATAAGTTTGACTCCGGTCGTATCAAGGTTATTTGCTTCGATTATCCTACGTCGTCTTAGCGCTTCACGTGAATCACAAACAAGAGAAGAACAGGCCGGATTCCGCGCAGGACGAGGTTGTATAGATAATATTTTTACGTTAAGGCAAATTCTCGAACAAAGACATTTATATCACCGTCCCACAATAGTCGTCTTTCTAGACTTCAAGGGTGCATTTGATTCGGTGGATCGCAATGTTTTATTCCATATCTTGTCGAAAAGCGGTGTGCCCACTAAATTTGTTAATATTATACGAGCTCTCTACACAAATACTTCTGGTCGCGTTAAGGTTTACAACGAATTAACGCATAACTTTACAACCAGCAGTGGTGTTCGTCAAGGTTGTCCACTTTCCCCATTTTTGTTTAATTTTGTAATCGATGCTATTATGAACAACACTCTCTCACACATTCAGGACGCTGGAGTTGAAGTTCTCCCGGGAGATAAACTAGTCGATCTTGACTATGCGGACGATATCGTACTATTATTCGACAATCAGCATGCTGCCCAGACCACCTTAAATAGATTAGCAAACGTTGTTCCGTCTTTCGGTATGAAATTCGCACCCTCTAAATGTAAGATACTGTTACAGGATCACCCACCACTCACTCCAACGTTGCGACTGCAGAATGAAGATCTTGACATAGTCGACAGGTTTACATATCTTGGGAGCTCTATCAATAACGTAGGCAATATGTCCGACGAGGTGAGAATACGGATCGCGAAAGCTAGAGTAGCTTTCTCGAACCTTCGTCATTTATGGAGAAACGCGAATATTTCACTTTGCCTTAAAGGTCGTGTTTACAATGCATCTGTACGCGCAGTCTTACTATACGCTAGTGAAACTTGGCCTCTTAGAGTTGATGATCTGAGACGCTTACAGGCATTCGATCATCGTTGTTTGAGAAGTATTGCACATGTTGGGTACCAACAACGAATAACTAACGTTGACATCCGTAGACGTATTTTTGGATCTGACAATAAGTGCTCGTCTTTAGAAAAGCAAATAAGGCTCCATCAACTTCGTTGGCTCGGTCACGTTTTGCGTATGCCCTCATTCCGATTGCCCAATAGAGCTCTGTTCTCTCATCCAGCACCAAATTGGCGTAAGAAACAAGGTGGGCAGATTTTGACATGGCAGAAACAATTAAAGTCACTTACATCCAAATTGGGTAGTATAGGATCCACTCGTCTGCCGGGATGGGGTCCTCGTGCACATCACAGTTCTTGGTTAGAAACCCTTAGCGATATGGCAGTGAATCGAGCTCAGTGGCGATCTTGTTGCAGATGTATAGTAGAATCATCTTCGTAACTTTCTTTTCTTAGTAGGGCAAAGTTAGCTGCGAGGTTCGGTTTGTTTATGACGTGATACGGTGAAATCCGCAAGGAAGCTGTGTTGCTGATGTCGCCTTGCCCGAATGCTAACTTGGCCATAATGGTGTTGTGGAGAGGTTTAGTTTGCCTCATTTCTGTGAGTTATCCTGATAAATTTACTCATAGTAGCAAGGTTTTCCTTCTCTCTCTACCCCTCTCCCTCTCTCGTAAATCTCAATAATAATTTATCTAAATTCACTTATATACTTTTATTTCACTCCTTATGGTTATATGGCAGTGAAACATTAGTCACTTGACTTTTGTGTGGCTGGAAATGATGATGATGAATTCATCCAATAAATCGTTGTGTCCATAATGTGAACTCTTTACGTACATCCCAGAATTTGCCACGAACAGGGCTCGAACCTGGGCACGTCTGCTTCGGAATCTGTTGCTCTAACCACTGAGCCACGATATTGGTTATTTATTCAAAAACTGATATTCTGTCCAGGCCAACTGGAACAAATTACCGGACGTAGACTTTAAATTGACACAACAATATGCTGCGGAAAAATAGCACACAATGCATTCAAAGAATTAAGCAGAAATGCAAAATTTTTAATGTTTTCGGTGATAAGGCCAAAAGACTTGTTTAAACAGACAGCCAGAATATAAATAAATAATGTTTATGCGTTATAAATGCACGTAAAATAAATAAGGGCAATAAATGATATTTAAATTTAAACTGATACTGAAGCAACAATGAACGTACTATGCTATACACACAAAATTTCCGTCCTATGAAGCCAATAATCTGGTAAAGGAAGTATAAACCTTGCTGCGTCTAATATGATAATCACCATCCCGTTTCATGTAAGGTATCAAATTAGGTTTAGCTACGACATAAACCATTGCTAAATAGTCAGTTAGGGTTAGCAGATTATCGAAGAAAAGGAAATCTCTAAAAAGAAACAGTTCCTACTACAACAAGACGACCTAATATAATTGTACATTCCAAATGTAATTATGAGCAACACAAGCTATAACAAATCCACATTGTATCGGCCGTCACGTAGGATAAAAAATATCACCTTATCTACGGAGTCGAGCAGTATGGATAAGCGAAATCAGGCTCATGCAGACACCCTCGTTTCCGATTCTCTTTTTTCATTCTTTTTTCTCTCCTCAATCTAACAATATGCGCTATGAAAATAATGGATTTTTATGAAATGGCTAAGCCAAATGTTTGATTTTTAAAAATCGTAAATATTTTTATTTAACAACTAGTATCAAACCTGTTAGGTTTTAGCGTTAACACATTTAATCTGCGAATATCGCAGAGAATTAGACAATCAGAAACTCTGGTTGGAAGCTCAAGTTATCTCGTCTTATAATAATATTATTAGAGGTTAAAAACGTAAAATAAAGTGCAGATTCAAAAGTCGATCTCTAATACTTTTTGACAATGTCCAAAGAAATGGAAGAAGCGTTCGCATCTGAAATAGAGGATGGTTTTTCGAACTTAATCGGGCAACAGATCCGAGAGAATAAAATCAGTGAAGCAACAAATGATTGTAACATTAATCTAATAATCGACAAAATGTGTCGCCTAGGTATGTGGACTGCATATTTTAAAGGTCAGTTTTCTTAGACACCTGCATTAGACCCTATCATGCACAAACAATGTGAAACGTTATTATCAAATAAACAGAAGAATTAGAAATATGAACGACATATTATATCTTAAATATAGCAAAGCTGCAGGCCTGATGACTTACTTCCGGCCTTATTTAAGGATAGTATTTGCAAATTTTGTGTGGTGTTAGCTAACCTTTTCTATATAATGTGGAGGGAGGAGATCTCGCCGGTTGCTAGATTAAGACGACCAACACTCCTCTTTTAAGAAGCTATTGTAATTCATGCAATAACTATCGTGATGTAAAAATAATTCCAGTCGTATCTAAGTTAAAGCTTAGATTATATTACGTCGTCTCAGCGCTTCGCGTGAACCACATACTAAAGAATAAGTCCGATTCCAACCAGGACTAGTTTGAATAGATAATATTTCAACCTTAATTCAATATATATATATATATATATATATATATATATATATATATATATATATATATATATATGTATATATATATATATATATATATATATATATATATATATACGTGCTGACAATTTTATTTATTAATTCGGCCTGTTCATACTGTTCAAATGGAAATTGTTCGTTCATTCTACCTCACGAACAAATTATACTTAACAAATAACCACAGCTAAACTCACCACAAAATGCATACAAATATACTCCCGTGCTGCAAAAACAAAGTGATTTGACATTTCCACTGGTTCGCATTACATTGGTTTTATCCATACTCTAAAATTAAGAAGAAAAATATCTGAAACTGTTTTCAATAGCAATACAATGGATATTTTAGAAAGGTGAACAAGTAAATTATCTCATTTAGATGCATCTATGTTTATTTATTTAAATTATTATACTCATTTTAGAATCTCTTAATCAAAAATAATAAATGTATAGGTCTACCTGAGCCATATATAGACTTGATTCGTTATTGTCTACATGCTAGTAAAAATAAATCATGTAAGCGTGCATGCAGACAACTTTTATAGTTTTTTCAGCTTGTAATGTAATTGATGTTTACTTTAATTTAGCAAACTTGGTTTTAAATTGGTTACTAACACTCGAGCAATCAGGGATTGTCAAATTGTATATCTTATATACATGTGGTGAAATCTGAAAAAAGTACGTGGTCATGACTGCATAGAATTTGTTAGTCAGCATTATGACTGACGGTCATTTTACCAATGAGAGACTAGTTAGGTAAAATGGGGGTTGTGTTTATCTCAAGCTTAGAAACTTGATTTAGAGCGAAATTATGATTTAATTTGGATTTACAGACAGTAACAATAAACCATTTTCCGCTTATAAATAACACGTTGTATACTGCTAGATTTTATTAACTAACACAAAAATATATCATTGTTAAAATCTAAATTATTATTGAATACGTTCAAATTATTTCAATGAAGCTTCAAGTCAATACACTTTATTTATTGATCACCTATTTAATTTATAAAAAATAGTAAATTAATCCGACTAATAATCAATAATAGCAGACAGATTATTAAATTAGAGAACTAATATATATGCAATTTTGTATTAGGTGTTGCGCAACTAGTAACAAATTAGTTCAATTATGACCAGAAGGACACACCAAAGTCAACATGAACGGAAAGTATAATCTCGTGCACATTCATTTCGCGCTTACTGGCAACTCATCATTAGGAGCTGGTATTGCGCCCTTTATCAACTATGTATAGTTGTGGAATGTGGGAAAACAGGACGGTAAAATATTAGCTTGACGGTCAAAATAAATAATAAATTAATTTAATTATGAGTTAACATTTAATAAATAAAATATAAACAATATAACGTTCTTCTACTGATTAGGCAAAGACTGTCAATGTAGTCTAGTCGCACTACAAAGCTTAGTATCCACACTGCCTAATACTGGAATATCAGATATGCATTCTACATTCTACAATGCGAAGATACGAATACGCTTCTAATTTACAGCTAACATTTATTACTGGACAAATTTAAATCCTTCGAAATGTTTATCATCATCATCATCATCATATCTAGCCATACAAAAGTTAAAAGTGACTAATGTTTCACTGCCATATAACCATAAGGAGTGAAAAAATATAAATGAAAACAGAAATAATATATCAGACAAATTATAATTGGGACTTACGAGAGAGAGAGAGAAGTAATACCTAGTTACTATGAGCAATTTATTAGAATAACTCACAGAAATGAGGCAAACTAAGCCTCTTCACAACACCATTATGGCCAAGTTAGCATTCGGGCAAGGTAACATCAGCAATACAGCTTCCTTGCGGATTTCACTGTATCACGTCATAAACAGACCAATCCTCGAAGCTAACTTTACCCTACTAAGAAAAGAAAGTTACAAAGATGATTCTACTAGACATCTGCAACAAGATCGCCACTGAGCACGATTCGATGCCATATCACTAAGGGGTTCTAACCAATAACTATGATGAGCACGATGACCCCAACCTGGCAGACGAGTGGGTCCTATACAACCCAATTTGGATGTAAGTGACTTCAATTGTTTCCGCCATGTCAAAATCGGCCCACCTTGTTTCTTACGCCAATTTGGTGCTGGATGAGAGGACAGAGTTCTACTGGGCAATCTAAATTAGGGCATACACAAAACGTGACCTAGACAACGAAGTTGATGGAGCCTCGTTTGTTTTGCTAACGACGAGCACTTATTGTCAGATCCAAAAATACGTCTACGGATGTGAGCGATAGTTATTCCTTGTTGGTAACCAACATGTGCTATACTTCTCAAACAACGATAATCGAATACATGTAAGCGTCTCAAATCATCAACTCTAAGAGGCCAAGTTTCACTAGCGTATAGTAAGATTGCAGATTCATTGTAAACACGACCTTTAAGGCAAAGTGAAATATTCGCGTTTTTCCATAAATGACGAAGGTTCGAGAAAGCTACTCTGGCTTTCGCGATCCGTATTCTCGCCTCGTCGGACATATTGCCTAGGTTATTAATAGAGCACCCAAGATATGTAGACCTGTCGACTATGTCTAGATCTTCATTCTGCAGTGGCAACGTTCGAGTGAGTGGTGGGTGTTCCTGTAACAATATGTTACATTTAGAGGGTGCGGATTTCATACCGAAATACGGAACAACATTTGTTAATCTATTCAAGGTGCCCTGAGCAGCATCCCGATTGTCAAATAATAGTACGATATCGTCCGCATACTAATGATCGACTAGTTTATCGCCCTGGACAATTTCAACACCTGCATCCTGAATGTGTGGAAGAGTATTGTTCATAATGGCATCGATTACAAAATTAAACAAAAAGGGGGAAGTGGACAACCTTGACGAACACCACTGCTGGTTGTAAAGTCATACGTTAATTCGTTGTAGACCTTAATGCGACCAGAAGTATTTGTATAGAGAGCGAGTATAATATTAACAAATTTTATGGACACACCGCTTTTCGATAAAATATTGAATAAAACATTGCGATCTACCGAATCAAATGCACCCTTAAAGTCTAGAAAGATGGCTATTGCGGGACAGAGATATTAATGTTTCTGTTGAAGAACTAACCTTTACGTAAAAATATTATCTATACAACCTCGTCTTGCGCGGAATCCGGCCTGTTCTTCTCTTACAGTTAAATACTGTTTGTTGCGAAGAGCTAATATATATGCAAGTATGTACCGTCCTATTATTCCACATTCTTCTACCAAATATATAGTGGTTAAAGGGCGTAATACCGGCTCCTACTGATGAGTCGCCAGTAAGCACGAAACGAATGTGCATGAGATTATACTTTCCGTTCATGCTGCCTTTGGTTTATCCTTCTGGTCACAACTGAACTAATTTGTTACTAGGTTCGCAACACCTAATACATATTTGCATATATATTAGTTCTTCGCAACAAACAGTATTTAACTGTAATATATTGAATTGAATGATGTCATGCTTACCGCGAAATGTGATAACTGATATCGATGAAGGCCAGAGTGTATGGTTTAACTGGAGTAACAGGTGTTCGGAAATTGTTGTAATTCTCAATTTGGTGAACTTAGCATAGATTTATATCCATCAGGTTGGTATCATGTACCGACTCGGAAACCATAGTGTTAGTATCCGGTACTCATCGATTTAAAAAAAGGTATCAGTTACTAACACAATAGCCATAGTGTTAGTATCCTTTACGAGACTCCGTATATATATATATATATATATATATATATATATATATATATATGTATATATATATATATATATATATATATATATATATATATATATATATATATATTATAGTGTGAGTTAGCATTGAAGTCGTATTGTCGTTGACTTTAGATTATGTTAGCTTCACTATTACAGGTTTACACATTCGTCTAGGAGATTGTACCGTCCTATTATTCCACATTCTTCTACCAAATATATAGTGGTTAAAGGGCGTAATACCGGCTCCTACTGATGAGTCGCCAGTAAGCACGAAACGAATGTGCATGAGATTATACTTTCCGTTCATGCTGCCTTTGGTTTATCCTTCTGGTCACAATTGAACTAATTTGTTACTAGGTTCGCAAAACCTAATACATACTGTTCTTCTCTTGTATGTGATTCACGTGAAGCGCTAAGACGTGAAATAATCGAATAAAATAACCTAGATTCGACTGGAGTCAATCTTATACCACGATGGTTATCGCATGAATTAAGATTGCCTTTTTGAAGATAGAAATGATGGTCGACTCATTCCAATCAGGTGGTATGGTTTCCTCATTCCATACCGTATGAAAAAGATTGATTAATGCTCCGGAAATTAAATGGCCACCATCCTTAAATAATCCTGGAAGCAAATCAAAGGGGTCTGCGGGTTGGCGGCGTTTAAGAGATTTGATTGCATCGCGTACTTCTAACTCGGATAGTTCTTCGAAACTAGCATTCCACACTGTTGATGCAGTCATGCTTTCCGGAATCGGAACTGATGCGGGTTCCCAGAAAATTGATCTTTGAAGTGTTCAGCCCACCTATCAAGACGACTTATTTTATCGGTTAATAAATGATTGCTATCATTTATAGTTTCACTACCTTTTACTTTTCTCGGACCTGTTGCGGGAATAAGTTGGAACAAACAGCGAGTATTACTTGACGCGAACGCTTTTTACATTTCTTCAGCCTTTCTGGTCCAAAATGTTTCTAGATCGACTTTTAGACTGCGCTTAAGTTGGCGTCTTATATTGCGACGAGTATTATTATGAGTCGAGCCAGGTGGAATTTGGCGTCTTGTTTCGAGTATCTCCATAGATTTTACAGAGAGCCAATGATTATTTCTACGGGGGCCTGCAATGCCACATACAGTAGTACCTGCATTGTGCATAGTGGAACTTATCTTGGACCAAAGTAAATTCGGATTTTCGCCATCCAGACCAGTTAGATTAGACTTTAGAATATCTTGATAATTTTGTCGGAAGGACGGTTGTTCGAGTTTGCCTACATCAATTTGGGGTTTATTCTTAATTATTTTCCCAGAAAATTTTAGTGCAAATCTACAACGGATAAGTGCATGGTCCGAGTCGACATAAGTGTTCCAAAAAGAACGACAATCCTGGATGCAACCACGCCATCTATAACTAATTGCTACATGATCTATTTGAGTCCACCGTTGTCCGGGTGCTGGAGGACGCCATGTAGCGCAACGTCTAACACTACGTCTGAAGTTTGTACTACTTAAATATAATCTATGTTCCGCGCAGCTATCCAAAAGCCGTTCACCATTATCGTTGCGCGTCGAGCTTAAAGTGTATCTTCCACCTAAATGAAATTCTGCGTTACTTAAGCGACCAACTTGAGCATTCATGTCACCCATAACCAGGACTATATCCGAACTTCGTGCTTTACTTAGTAAGGAGCTTAATTCGGAGTAAAAAGCGTCCTTGCTTTCGTCTGTGCTGCAATCGGTAGGAGCATATGCAGATACAACGAAGAAGCAACGTTGATAACGGGTTTTTGCATTGATTTTAGTAGATGTATTTAAACGTGCCGCACACAGTCGACTATTTAAAGGGATCCATTCAATTAAACAAGCTTCAGCTCGTGAGCTAAGGACAATACCAACGCCCCATTTACCGGCTTGAGAGAACTCTGTGGAACCAGATGTTCGAAGCCAATAACGCGTAGATAGGGATGGCGCAACCAGTTCTATAATGCACGTATCGTCCTGTACTCTGGTTTCAGATACGCAACATATGTCGATTTCTAATTTATCCAACGTACGTGCAAGAGATTCTTATTGTCCAAGTTGCTTTAATATCGCACATTAAATGCACCTACGTTAAAACCTAACCTAGGTTTAATGAATGATCGTCTACTAGAAACAATTTCGATATTTGGCAACCAGATTTTGGGCTCAGTGTTATGATCTACACCAACCATATTCATAGTATCTAAAAGATTGTTATTGTTAGATTAAGAAGAGGAAGGAGAAGGAAAGGAGGCAGAATCGGAGTTAAAGTTGCCTACAGTAGCCCGATTTCGCTTATCCATCCTGGTTGGATCAGCAGATAAGGCGACCTTTTTATACTGCACGACGTCCGATGCAGTACGTAATCATTATAAGTTGGTTTTTTCATGGTTATTTGTGGACTGTAAAAGAACACTAGGTCGCCCATTCCTAGTGATAGTTTGTATTCGGAGTTTTCCTTCCCCTAGATAGTCTGCCAACCAAGGCTGATGAACACTATCTGCCCAGATTCCAGTGGCCAAAGTTTCCTTCAACAGCCGCAACTTGCCCTTCACGTCTGTAACACTTTCTCTCATTCCGTCACTACACATTTAACAAAAAAGTTACTGCGCAGTTAGACCAGACTCGAGGCTTCACACTAAACGGGATAGTGGCTGTGTCCCTGTTTGACCCAGCAAGGTTCATGCTACTAATCCCGGGTTGACTAGTTTGAGCCCGCCGGACGTCAGGTCGGAATTTCTATGGCTACGGGCCTTCGAAATGTTAATTATATCTTAATACAAAAATTCATGGACAAACAAGATAAGGATTTTTATGAATCGTTTACCGACATAACTAACGCCAGTTTATATACAATTGTTTTTTAATATGATAACTTGTTTCGCTCCTAATTTTCCATTACAACCGACATTTACCATGAGAACAAATATGTACAATAAATACCGTGTTCGTGTCCTTATATTTAATATTATTTGAAATATATTTGCCAAGTGAATTCATAACAGTCCTGTTGTGGAAGAAATGTAAGTCGCTTAATATCAAATTAATACAAAAATCTGTGGAAAAAGAGCGTTCGGTTTTGAAACTACTCACTGAGTGAAGCGGAATATTGCTAATAAACTATAGAACATGAGGAAACTAGCCTCTTTTTTATATTGCTCTACCGACACGAACAAACGCCGAGCCAAAAATCTAAGTAATATAGATTACATCAAACAAAGAATATGAAGTAAAATAGTCAAATATAAATTACCATCAAAATAGTGTAAATTTACCCGTAAATCAACCAAGTACACGTAATTCTTGCTAACGAACGCACAAACATTCTGATCCGTTGGGGATAGCTCAAATTTGCTGAGAACGTCAGCTTTACCCCCGATAAGATGCGCAGAACGAATCTCTGTCGACGACTCCATGTCAAACAACTTGACAATAATATTATAGAAAATGCAAACAAGAAATGGAGTAAGAATAATTACAGTTAGGCAAGTAAATTCAGTATAGTTAGACTACCTCAATTAGTTCAACAGAAATAATAAATAAAGCACTGTTACCACTAATATGACCACCCTTGATTTACTGATAGCAAATTAGCAAACCCAGGAACAATTTACAGCATATTTGAAACGTCATTAGTATCTCTAGGCGAATAAAGAGCCCCAAGTTTGTCATTCATTCGGCAGTGTTAGAGTTCATTACCTGACAATGTCAATAAAATAATGACACGCGTCCTGAATAGATAGTCAAGATGGCCAATCTGCTTTTACTAAAAGGATAAAAGACAAAGGTATTCTCTAACCCCATTTTAAGTAGGATATTCTGGTTAGATGAAGCAAGTCAGTCCCGAGCTGAAGATCATTTAAGAGAAGGGAAATTGAATGTAATTCATTAAAAATAAGAAATTTCCCTTATTTACGTGCGTTTAATAACTATGTATAGGTAAGTGTGTATGTATGAATTTTTATAAATATTTTCCAAAGTTATGCCGCAGTTAAGCATAAGATATTAAATAGTGATGCCATGATTTTATGTATATATATATATATATAGATATATATATAGATATATATATATATATGCTAATGAAGTAACATGTATGTAGGTATACATGTCTTCAATTATACATATTTAAATTGATACGTAAATAGATATAGATTTATGCAAATAAGTATAGATATGTAGAGATAGACCTTCGATGTCATGGACTGAAACAATCAATCAAGATTCCGGCTTCTTGACCATAACCTACCGTACATAATGAAAAAATCTAGCATAAAATGCACTTATCAAATTTAGCAATAACAGAATTTTTGAAAAAGACGTCCTGAAAACAAATGGAGAGCAAAAATTAATATAAAAAATCGGCTAGATATCAAATATTTATTCGAGAAGCCTATTTAAAAAATTATTCATCGGAATTACACTGAGCGAATGAGTTAATTGAAATGTGCATTACCAAGCCGAAACTAAAAATTACATCAGACGTCCTGCATAAGCGTAGTTTCAATACTAGAACAAGTTGTTTGCAATGAATTTCACAATACCAATTTTTCTGTAAATAAAAAACAACAAGCTTATTTTTAAACATATATATCCCAACCTGAAGCATGTAATAATAGAAAAATTGGGACAAGAGTGGCACACTTTCCTTATCATGATGATCAGCATCCTTTGTCATAAGTAGTATTACATCTTCGCAACACTATAATTATTTATTTTACCATCACTTTGAAATTCGAATTTGGACGATAGCGTGGAGCTTCAGCAAGTAGTCCATGTCAATGAAAATCAATTTAATTCACATCAGCCTCTACATCAAATAACGTACAGCTCCAAATATCTTTCCGCCAAAACCCGGAGCATTACTATATACATAATATAATTTTAAATAAAATTCCATAGAACGTTCTGGTGTAAAATTTGTTTTGATTTGAATAACCATTTTTCATTAACGCAATAATCAGTGGCGGAGTAGAGAATTCACTATTTTTAAACAGGCACTGGTAAAATTTATGTTTAGAGAAAAAAACATGACGATTTATAAAACAATTACAATAAAATCTGATAAAATGGAACAGCAACTGACATTGGATAAATACGTACTCTGAAATTATTTTTCTCCCCAGTCATCACAACTCGAGAACCGTTTTCAGTAAATCGAGCACACGTCAGAGAGAATTTTTCGAAGATTCTATCAAGAACCAAACTGCATTTCCCTTCTTCAACCTAAAGAATAAAATATTTTTTAAAAAATATTTAATAAAATTACGTAATGGAGTCATTTTGGAAATTAGAAAAAGAATGATTTGGCCGAGAACTAATATACATGCAATTGTGTATTACGTGTAGCGGTACTAGCAACACCTTCGTACAGGAGATTCTACCGTTCAATTGTCCTAATTTCCTCACCCAAACATATACTGGGTAAAAGGCTTAATAGCACGTAACGAATGTTCTGAAATTATGCGTTCCGTTCATGCTGTCCTCGGTGTATATTTCTGGTCATATATGAACTAATCTGTTGCTAGGTTCGCAACACCTAATGCACATTTTTTTATATATTAGCTCTCCACAAAAAAACAGTATCTAACCGACCAATATATTGAATTTATCTGGTTATTAGCACTCACTTTTAATCCACAACATGCATGCAATTTTAGGTTTTTTGTGTGAAAATTAATCTTTGTTTCTAACGATAAGAATTTTTTAAATCTGTGAGATGTTTTCATTCTTATCACCGTTGATAAACAGTTTCGAAAGTAATTCTCTGATGACTTTTCGATACATTTTTGCTGCTGAAGAGAGAGAGAGGAATATCGATAGGGATAGAAAGAGATAGACGGCACACTGGGCGAACACAATCTTTTCGTGGAATCGAATTATAGGCATAAATTTAGTTTTATTGTGAAATAAAAAAATATGAAGCGAGCAACTAAAACATAGCATAAATGGCTCTTCCTGGTAATGTCTAAATGCCCGTTAAGATGTATGCAAGATTGTACTAATGAGGCATTACGCATCTTTTCTATTAATACCACATACTGGTGTCTTCTAGTATTTTAAATAGCTAAACTCAGTCATTACCGTCAGTGACTGACGGTAGTTATGGTATCTTAGAGAACTGATTTAATACAATAGGAATGGTGCCCACTTCTAGCTCACAACTTCAAATAAAATAAATAAAAAAATAAAATAATTGTTACCACCACCAGCGCCAACATTGTTTGTTTAATCGTCAGTTGGGGTTCTACCTACTTTGAGCGAAAAGCAAACTTGTATTAGCGAATATGTGAAATAAAGTTTTGTAACTTTCTATCAACATTGTATCAACATCGTTTTGCCTTGAAAGTTGTTGTTCTTTGATGCGCATTGCAATCATCACAATTAGCGTATCCACGATTGTCTTTCGTGAGTAGTTTATTTGAACTCTCAATTGAAGTCAAACATGGGTAACTTCGAAATAAATATAGATCTTATTTTTGATTAAATCTGGTTGATTGAATGATGTGGCAGATATAAAATAATGAAAGCGTTTAAAATAAAAATAGCACTATTTTTACATGTGTTCCACCATAAATCAATTTCATAACAAGCTATAATTGTTTATAATTTAAAACATAAAAATATGTATCATGCGTAAAGGTACATAACCAATGCTTTTACCAGTTACTATTATCCTACAATACCCAATGATCTCAAATATGACTCATTACAGACAAAGCGATCGAGAAGAAATAACGGTCAAAGCTAATGACTATTCCAAAACAGATTATGCTGTGCAAAGTCTACATGTTTTGTTATGGAAAATGAACAACCTAGAGGAAAGCATAAATTCGTCGAACATTAGAATGTTTACCTGTTAAAATCTCAATTACGTTTACAGATTAATGAAGAATTTTACACAATGTAAAGCTAACGCGGTCAGTTTAAATGTGTTATAATTAATTTCGAAATGTAATTCTAATTGTACACTTCTAAGCCTTTAATCATAGAATTAAAAAATATCCTTACAAACTTATATGGAATATTACTTATTTCTTAGACCCATTATTAGTGATTGGTTGTTCTTGTTTTTCATCAACTTTTAACTTATATCTTACTATTTAAAATTTACTAGATATAAATGCAAGCAGAAGAAGCATGTTCAGACATTGAGCTTGAACTGGAGGTGGCGCACGTAATTGATTGAGTTTCTTTTTCACACTCTCTCCATGTTTAGATATTTCTATCTTGATTTGCCTTTTAATTAATATATAAAGAGATGTTCATTTCTAGATACTTGAGAAGATTATGAGGAAGAAGCATTCCATGTACCTGATAAAATTTCTTTTTATTTTGCAAACGGAAAGGGTACCTAGAATTTTATTAAGGCTCGCATTTCAAAAGATATAAATTTCTTCAAAATGAAAAACAAAATTAGTCCCCTAAAAATACCCCTTTATATTTGCACTTTAATGAAAAATACTTATACTTGAAGAAAAAATCCACGCATTGTAGAGGTATATTATTGAATACACAACGCGTCATGTGATAAAAACCTACAAAAACGTAATACACTCTTCATAAACACAGTTCATACAAACATAACACAACAATATCGTAATAAAATATAAACAGAATAATCATATTTAAGACAGGGCAACCTCTGTCCGACGCTTTACAGTCAAACTATCACATCAGACACAAGTTCAAACTACAGCTCAAATCTGGATATAACATGTTTTTAATAAATTTCAATAATCGACCTGAACAGAACGTAATCAGCTTTAAAATGAGTAAGTCATTGTAAAGCTGGATAAAACCATTTTATCTTGAGTCAATCCAATATCACGAAACTTTCTACTACTCCCCACTCTACAAACATGTCCTATCCCAGATGAAATAAAGTAAAGCTCTCTCGTTAACTACCAAAATTTAAATATACTCGATAATTACTAATTGAATACTACCAAGAAGCACACTATCCCAACCAATTTGTCTCAACAATGTCAAATCCCACCTTTGCACAGGATACACGAACATAAATATTATAGCAAATCAAACCATCAAAACCCGACTAAGGCATATGAATTCATAAATTCACTACTTGCTATAAAAATAATCCCAGACAACTTAAACAAAAATAACCACACAGCGGCACTATCAATTAATCCCAAATCAACCACTGAAAGTATTTTAAAGAAGTAGAACATGTTTATTCTAATCTGTTGATTAAATAACGACAGAGATCATTACGCCAACACAATATACCAAATAACCACATCTGCCACAGAAACCAAATTGTTGTGTAACCAAATATGTGGATGACACCCCACTACCCAACCAACACAAGAAATACAACTTAATCATTCCTCAATATTGAAGCGTCTTATCAATTTGATACTAAATCGAAAAAAGAAAAATTTTCTTAGGCTTAACCTTTTAAGACATGTAAGATATCCTCGAATAAACAATCATTCCATGGAACCCCACAAGCAATGCACTATCTGACAAACAGAAAGGACTCCAAACATACTTACTAAGGCATACATTTTAGTATTTGCCCCACTCATCAAATCTCGCTCAGGCTAATCTTCAGCATTTATAGCTTAAAAGAATACCAATTTTTTAATTCAATTGCATTAATTTATTAAACTGGACCTCCATATACGTATGATTCATACGTTTCTTCTCAGGAAAATTAGAATGAGTGATTCAAAAATTTACCTCCCTCAACTTTACAAGTGCTGTCGATGAAATCTTAATAGATCTAGCTCGATAATATCACTAAAATGCGACTACAAAAGCTCATTTTTGAAATAAAACATCATAATAACACAACCTAACGATTTCTATTAAAGAACATGATGGAAAAAAAACAATTCTACCATACATTCTGTCTCTGCCTACATTTAGAGGATATTTAGAATTATAATCTGCAAAAGAATAAAATTTCATATAAACAAAATCGGGATCAGTGCTCCAAGATTTACCATGACAAACAGAGTTCACAAACAACAAAATAATACAAACTCGGTATTATCCACAGGCACACTAAAGCAGACCCTACACAAGAATTTTGATGTCTAAACTGGTATTATGAATCGAAATGCAGTTATTACATGCCAGTCAACAGATAAATGTACATAAACCAAGTCAAACATCATCAAGGCGACAAATTGATTGAAACAACGACCATCGAGAAGCCATCAAGTAAATTAAGTATTTTAAACCCCGAACGATATATACCCCTTCGAAGTTTTTTTGTGAACACTAATGCACATTAGCACAACACTCGCATAAAAAGTTTTCAACTTCTAATTCTACATTGAAATGTAGCGTGACATACCTCCGGAGCAGATTACATATAATTAAATACAGCTAATTATATATCTAATTAGTATTTAATGAAAATAGAAGTAGGCTCATGTATAACATCGAAATAATAAGCATAGTGTTATCAATCAATAATTGTTACTCAAAAAATAAAACTGGAATCACTTTAAAAAGATTAAGTGTTGTATCACAACTAGCTGTCAACATCATTTTAAATTGTTTGTTAAAATCTACGCTCGATATAGCATTAGAGCATAAACGTTCTCGGTTGGCATCAGGAAGTCTTCTGATCGATATTCCAGAAGAAAATGATATATTTTCTAAATTTTTCCTTAATACAGGAAATGTTCTGGCACTGTATTCGTTATCACTATCAGAATTTGATCCTTGAATAAATTCAGCACCCTTTGTGTGTACATTAAGTACAGAGGGGACTCTAGTAATTAAAATGAATAATCATGCCTGATTTGACTTAGATCAAATTGTTCAGTTTCATCAACCCATGCAGGTTTCAATACACATTTCTTTACAGGAGGCTGCTCTTCAATCGTATTTATGCTTTTGTGTTTCGAACGAACAGATTTGCTTTCAGGATTCTCTTTTTAGAAACTATTCAAGTACCTTATTAATCTCGAAATGAATATCATCGTCCTGAAAGCGCAACATATTAATGCATGTGCTTCTTGTAAATTGAATCTATTACCTAAATAGTAATAAACAAAGCATTAATAA
>JAQBSW010012039.1:0-18076 GCA_029291075.1 Eudiplozoon nipponicum | reverse complement strand
TTATATATAAAGATATGTTCATTAGTAGATACTTGAAGAAATAATGAGAAAGAAGCGTTTCTTGTATCTGATAAAAATTCTTTTTGTTTTTGCACATAGGAAGGGTACAATGAAATTAATAATTGTATAATGTAGAAAACGAAATTCATTCGATAGTTTTGCTATGTTGTTCGAAGACTGGTTAAATAATGTATTGGTGTTTACTTCAAGCTCGCAAACTTGATTTAAAGAATTCATCCAGTAGACCGGTTTCATCCTTATCGGAAATTTGTCACGTATGGCCAGAATATGTCCCGAACAGGACTTGAACCTTGGCACATCTGTTTCGGTATCTGATGCTCTAACCACTGAGCCACTCTTCTGCGGAACATACTTAACTTGTACTGAAAAATATGTATATAATGGGACTGGTGTTTATATCAAAACTGCAACCTTGATTTAAGAACTGTTATCACCGCCCGCACAAATAATGTTCATTTATCTTACAATATTCCCATAGACAAATTTACATGCGTGCAGGCTACATATATTGAAAATCTAGATAAACGAATCAATAACAAATCGGGTTTATTACAGTAGAATGAGATAAACCAAATTTGCATAATCATTTGAATACTGAGATTGTATTTATTTGAGGCAGATTAATTTTGTTGTGGGTTTCTGAATATTGCAAGACAAAATGCATCACGATGGTATGCATTAAATAAGTTACGCAAAATTATTATCATGATTTTTGGTTTTATTGTCTACGCTCTGACCGCTGTCTTAATACATGAATGCAGTCTTTCTTGGCGAAAATTGTTCTAAACGTCTGGTACGTTTTCTTTCATTCCGTCACTAACCGTTTATCATTTAGTGTAGCTTGTGCTGTTAAGTCAAGCTTGATGATTTGCAAGTAACAAATTTTCTGTATGCTTATGGTACTGAAAAGGTTCATGTTACCACGTTTAACTTTTAGAAACGTAAACTTAAAAAGAATAGCAGATTTAAATATGAATTTGTTATAAAAGCACGACTTTGCAACACTGTTAAAAGAGAGCATGGTTCAATTAAATCTCATTCGCCAATTTATATTAAGATAATGTACAAATTTCTTTGGTTTAATTATCTGCAGAGAAATGATGTTTCAACTAACAGTTTTTTAAATATTTTTAGCTCTATGGTTTCTTGCTTTAAAAACAGGCGGATTGTAATGTATTTTTGGAAGCGAGGAACAAATAATGAATGCTCATCGAAAAAGATGTTAGTTGCAAAATCTTGTCTCCGAAATTCAATTAAAAAAATTATTACCTGACTTAAATATAAATCTGTAAATTGTGTGCGTCTACCTCTGAGTGTAAATTATAAGTCGGCTATATTTTAGTACAATTTAAAAATGCTGTCCAACTTTATCCATTATTGCGTTTCCACGTTTACCTTGTGAAAACAGATATTATTTTTCCAAGATGAAACCGGGTAAGAAAACCGACCTTATTCAACTGCATTGCATAACCAAGCTTTTATAATAAAATTTATTTTACCGTTCGCAGTGAATTAACTAGATTTCGCCAAACCGCCGACTGGAAATTTCGAAGTTTACAAACTATATGCAAGTGAACAATTTTTGACAGTAAGTAATTTGCACCAGAAATATGTAATTTTGCGTTGTACCTCAACATCTTCCAAATATTCATTGACCAGTTCTGTGATGTTTCTCTCAAATTCTTTTATTATATCCTCCAGCTGTTCAACCAATACGAGTTCAAGTTTCATTAGTTGGCTCCATAGCTGTTGAACTCGTGCATTATACTCGGAAACAAACTCTTTTGCTTCTTCAGGATCTTTTGTTGTCTGTAGTTTCTTGAAAACCTTTGAGAGCAAGAAGATTTATTTTAGTTTACATCATAAACACAGTTTAACTAACTCTACACATAATTTTCTTAAACAAGAAAGCAATGCTTTTACACTTATTGCGATAAGTGAAGCAGTCAAACAACTACAACATTCACACTTTGCCCAGTAACAATAGTAACATTCTAAAAACCCTTATTTTCTGATTTACCTGTCGTATAATCTGAGTGAAACGGAAGACCGTGCGTAGTGAATTAAACCGAATTATATCAGAGTGAAAAATACATTAATTTACACAAGAATCAAAAGTGGTCATCTTTATGAAGACGATAATCCAAGTAATCACGTTATGAAACTGATGAGTATATGTATTTATCCTACTTATTTTATATTTAGAAATGAATTTATAAAAAAATCATAGGTGTTACAATAGGATGTATTTTTTTAATTTACATATAAAGCATTTCTACGCTTTACTTGGTAATAAACCTTTTGTGTACAGATATTGGATGAGTTACTTTGAATCATGGCGATGAAGATATTATAAATTTCTTAAATTTAACTAATCAAATGAGCGAACTAAAATTTATAATTACAATAGAGTCAATGGGTGGAATACAATTTATGCATGTGAAATGGTAAAGAGATTAAATGTTGTTGTTCCTTGCGCAGTGCTATCATCGTTCAATTTGATTCCGCAATTTGTTTGTGTGGGACAAGTGATAGCACTTTTAGGTCGGTAAAATTTTGATTCGTCTACATTTCTAAGTGCACAGAATTTGTTTGATGGGTTTGCATTTGCCCCTCACATTGAAGCCATCCATCAGCTGATTGTCTGAAAATGACGTTGGAACCAGATTTTCCGAAGTGTTTCCAAATTTTCTGGACTACATTTCCAGTCCCATCTTCAGGGTTGATACCATTTTCAATGGAAAAAACAACTAGTGGCACATGTGGTATTCTCATTCTAGGAAGATCTGTTTATTTTTATTTAACTTCCTAAAATATTCTTTATCTGCCCTAATATTCGTTCGTAATACTTATTCTCTTGTACTCACATGTATACACGAAAATACCTCCATCAACCCCTACGCACACAACTTATACATACATCTTTTTATTTTAATCTAAATTAACATTTAATGAATAAGTATAAGCGAACCATATGGATAGGTGTGTATGTCAATCCATATGGTTTGCTTAAACTTATTCATTAAATGTTAAAAGATGTGTGTATAAGTTGTGTGCGTGGGGGTTGATGGGGGTATTTTCGTGTGTTTATGTGAGTAAAAGAGAATAGGTATTAAGACCGGATAATAGGGCAGACGAAAATACTTTAGGAAGTAAAATAAATACAAATTACATGCTTACCGCGAAATGTGATAACTGATATCGATCAAGGCCAAAGTGTATGGATTTACTAGAGTAACAGGTGCTCAGAAATAGTTGTAATTATCAGTTTCGGTGTACTATAGCATACATTGATATCCATCATATTAGTACCATGTACCGACTCGGAAACCATAGTGTTAGTACCATGTACTTTTTCGGTACTATAAAAATGGTATCAGTTACTAACACAATAGCCATAGTTTCAGTATCCTTTTACTAGATATAGGTATATATATATATATATATATATATATATATATATATATATATATTATATAGTGTGAGTTAGTGTTGAAGTCGCATTGTCGAGACTATACGATGTTAGCTTCTCTACTGCAGGTTTACACATTCGTCTAGGAGATTGTATCGTCCTATTATCCCACATTCCTCACCCAAATATATAGTGATTAAAGGGCGTAATACCGGCTCCTACTGATGAGTCGCCAGTAAGCATGAAACGAATATGCATGAGATTATACTTTCTGTTCATGCTGTCTTTGGTTTATCTTTCTGGTCACAACTGAACTAATTTGTTGGTAGGTTCGCAACACCTAATACATACTTGCAAATAATCAACCAGTTTGTCGCTTAGTCATTTAGGCATCTGAACTAGTATACACTGATACAGACAGACAGTCACTCTGTCCAGCTGCACCAACACACCATTCTCCTCATCGGAAGACAAGACTGATACGCCGTAGTATGCAGCTATAGCTAAACCACAGCTACCCTTCGTTGACCATCCAGATTAGCCATCCTTATCTTCCATCATTACGTGGATCATTGCCAGTCTCCGAGCATGTATCATCGAAAATCAAACTGCTGCTGGTTTATACTGACGAAATTTCATCACCGGCGTGTATAGAATACCAATACCTATAATCTTGTTAAAATTGGCTTTACGCTGGAAGAAATCATCATATCCAAACCGGGCAGACGGATTATTAGCTTAATCTTTTGCGTACTCAAATATAAAACAATAGGGTAGTGTTTCTACTGACCGGCTCAACGGAAACTAATATTCACTTTTTAGCGGACGGTTAGTCACTTCACCGCCGCATACAATTTTACAAATACCGACCATCATGTTAGCACTGACTTTCCTCTGGAAGGAGGCGGCTCATTAAATCCTAAAAGACAGATTATCAGCTTCATCTGCCACATACCGTATACAAACCACCAGGGTGGTGGTTATACTAATCGTTTCAACGGTGATTAATATTCACTTCGAAGTGGACAGTTAGTCACTTCTCCATCGCATACAAATGTACCTGTATGACTATCATGTTGGCATTGACTCGACACAAATAAAAACCACCAGGGTAGTGGTAATCAGGAAGGAAATCTATAATAACATAGCAAGCTATTATTTTTAAATCAAGGTTGTGAACTTGATGTAAACACATGACCTATTATGTACATACATTTGTTAGTATAAACTAGGTATTGTGTAGTGTGTAAAAAGAAAATTCATCCAGTAGACCGGTTTAATTCTTATTGGGAACTCACCACGTACTGTCCAGAATTTGCCGCAATCAGGCCACGAATCTGAGCACGTCTTCTTCGGAATTTGGTACTCTAACCCCTGTGCCTCCCTGCCGCACACTACACACACATTCAGTTATTCACTATCTAATGTGTCCTCGTTAACCTGTCTTTTAGGTAGAGCCTATAAAGCATCCATTTAGGCATAAAGTTTCAACTAGCCATCTCCAGTCTGTCATTATCGAACAGATACCATGTTACGTGGGGAAATGGTATTGAAATGAGCATTTATATAATTAAACAAACATTGGTTGCGCGGGTGTTGATAATAATTAATTTTTAATCACGGTTGAAAACTTACAATACCAAGTTTATACTGCCAAATGCATGTACATAATGGGTCAGGTGTTTATATCAAGTTCGCAATCTTGATTAAAAAGTAATTGTTGTCACTGCCCGCGCAACCAATGTTCGTTTTATTACATAAATGTTCATTTCAATACCACTTCCCCATGTAACGTGGTATCTGTAAGATAATGACAGATTGAAGATAGTCAGTTGAAATATTATGGTTAAAAGGATGCTATATAAGCTTTACCTAAAAGAAATCTAGCCAAAAAACATTAGTTAGCATATAACTGAAATTTGAGTGTAGTACACGGCAGGATAGCTCAGTAGTTAGAGCACCAGATTTCGAAGCAGACATGACCATGTTCGAGCCCTGACCGCGGCAAATTCTGGACAGTATTTGATGAGTTCTCAATAAGGACGAAACCGGTCTACTGGATGAATTGTCCTTTCCCCACTATACTAACTAATGTATGTACATAATGGGTCAGGTGTTTATATCAAGTTCCCAACCTCTATTAACAAATAATTATTATCACCTCCCGCGCAACCAATGTTCGTTTAATTATATAACAAATTATTTGCACGAATATCAGGGTTATGCAAAGGCCGAAGAATACATTTTTTCCCACCAAAATTACAACAATGTAACCACTTTAAATGCGTAAAACTCTAAAATAAACCTGCAAATAAGATAAATAAAGCAAAGTGATTCGCTAAATCGAAACACCAAATAGACCCATCCAACATGCCTCTAAGCATTTTTGCTCACTCAGTAAACTCACAAACATTTGGTCTTCACTTGCAACACCACGATAAGGTCTCAAAATGTCCCTGTTTAGAAGCAACACGAGCTTTTCAAATTGTTACCAAAAACCAAAACTCCAAAAGATTTCGAAAATGTAAGACTGAAAGCTTGCTTTCCAATACTTACTAAAGTTTGGGAAAATGTCGTTAAACTGCTGTCTTATTCTGAAGATACTCTCACATAAGCTAATCTTCACGCGCTTTGGCTTAAAAGAATAGCATTATCTTTAATAAAATTGCATGAGTATTTAAAAATTCATGGCCTCAGTTCATTTTAAACTCATTCAAGTTGAGTTTTCAGAGAAAATAGATATTATGATACCAAAATTTAAATCCCCATTTCTAAAACTTATTAAAAAATATGTTTCTATTCTCAACAAATAAGTAAGCGACAAACATCCAGCAATGGGGTACATTAAACATGTTATATAAAGAAATTAAATTAATATAGCTCGACAATATCGTAAAAGCGCGACATTTAAAAACAAATTTCTATATTATTTGGATTATTGATGCGCAATGCGAGCTTCATATGTTGACTCTCCGCGAGTTTTTGCTTTGCATTATCAATTTCAAAAAGATCCAATTAATTCCCATTTCGAATTACGCATCGATCTGGTATTCATTTTGGCTGGGTACGGATTCGTCCCTTTTTCTGAAGGCTCCAACATCGTTCATACTAACCACTGGAAATAAGGTATGATCTAATCTTCGTTGACTGGCGACGTTTCAGAAGCTGATTTCCGGTTCCATCATCAGACTAAATTTGCTTAAATTGTGCTGCGTATATATGTGATTAGAGGAGTCGTAGGTTATATAATTTTTTTGAGAATTTCAATAGTATTTATTAAGCTACACATTAAAACTAATACGATGGTTAGTATCACCAATTTGAAGCATGTCTTCTTTCTGAACGTGAATATCTGAGAAAATATTTCAGATTGGTGAATTTTTTCGCGATATATGTTATTCCAAATATGTCTATCATCATTTATATATAGATTTATGCTCATAAATAAAGACTGCTCATGAAATCATAACAAATAACTTACATCATATTTGTACTCGGTAAAACTGCGTATCAAGTTTTGAGCATTCCGTTTATTGTTATCTTTAGCTTCGTGTATGCAAAGCCAACAGGCATTTATTTCTTCATCTCTTTTAGCCTTTTCCTTCATTCCAAAATCAAAAAGATTTTGACTAATATCACGAAAATCTTGCTTATATCTTAATATTATGTAATTAAGGAAAACTTTAAGAAACACAGCAGCATTTTATTTAATTGAATCAATTGTGTTTTTTAAACCTTGATTTTTACACATTTTCTATAAAATTACTTCTAAGGAAAAATAAGCACAGATAAGCATGAAACATGCTATGTGTCGTCACATTGTTTTTCATAATAAAAATAATTTATGGATGTCCAAAGTAAGTAGATCTTTAATTTTGACCACTGCTAAGTATCCATTCACTAACACTAATTTCTTGGGCTTGGATGACACCAGCTTCACTGGCGACTATTTCAGCCACCATGATTTTCCTACTGAATATTCACTCCATTTACGGAGGCCACCACGGGCTTGAACGCTGAGAATTAGCATTGGATCCATGTCTTGCCAGCTATGCCGATTCAAGTAGTCAAAGACATTAAATGAGAGCACCAATTTGATCAATATGATGTCTTTGTTTGCATAATTGCTCTCTCAGGTTGGAATTAATTCACTCTCTTTTTCGAAGTTTTCAACAGAAGCCTCGAAATTACCTCCTTCCGCAGAGTGGCTTAAGTCGATGATCTCACATATTTAAAAACACGGCATTTTGTTAATCTCCTTTTTCTGAAAGATCTCCGTCCACCCTCTATCGTCTTGGTGTTAACTAAAGTTTACGAAAGGATTATATACAAGGAATTTGATTTGTTAATCAAGTTAAAAGGCATTTTCTCTCTTCTTGACTAGCACCATTGCTTACTGAATAGACGCTTTTCTCTAACAAAGTTTGCTAGTGTTCTTAAACACTACTATTCTTCCAACATCTAAGCATATGAATGTACTCTCCTCTTTCTGGATATCCTCAAATACCTTGATTCATTCTCTTATCGGCAATTAAATTCGTCTTATTGTGTAATAGAAACCCGACAGTATGCAATGAAAATTTTTGAGTCGCGATCTGGTGCTCGTTCTTCTTTGCCATTTAACAAATTCAATGATGCTTGCCTCATTAGTGTGCCTGCTGAAACAGAGCTCACTAGATACACGCAACTGAAGTCTTCAAATCATACAGATTGATTTAGTATCCCAATGCTTCTCAAACTTTTATTCTAGTCGACTATATCCTAGTTATTTGAACGTAATTTTTCGTCATGATGAACTGCTTTCTCAACTTTTACTAGCCCCACCATTATCATTATCAAAAAACCACCGCTAGGTACTATTCACTTATCTACACATAATCCTACTTTTGAATTGTAGATTGATCGTTTCATTTGTCAGACCAGATGGTATTTATTGGTCAATACAATTTAAAATAATATTATTAATTTATAAATTTGTTGTTGACGATGATTTACCATTTCTCTTAAAACATGCATAAGTCCGAAAATCAATTCTTGGGCATTATTTCTATTTTACTGCAAGAGAATATCCATATGTGGTTCTACGGTAAAAATATTGCTTTAATACAAATAAAATTTATTTTCATTTGACAAATATGAAACATTAAAACTTTTCACATGGTGTAGGATAATTTCGTATAACCAGTTTTATTTTGATGTTTGTGTTTGATTTTTCAGATGGTAAATCTTAAGTTACTTCCAAAAACGTCCCTCTAGCTCTTTTAGATAAGCAAAATTATTAACGAAATAAAGCGGTAAATAGTGTCTTATATTTCGTGTGGAAAGGTGAATATATTTCGCTAATTGTCCAGGAATGGAAATGAAATAATTTAAAAGAAATGAAATATTTCTAAGACCAAAATAAGCAATTATTTTAATAAAAACGTTAACTATAACGACGTTAAGAATTTAACGGCATAAACCATACCCTGAGATTACCATTATTCGAAGCTTATGGCTTGCTTCTAATATTCTATGCCAATTAATTTTATTGTCGATACACTTTGGCTTTGTCATTTACTAAATAAAGGATGCCATCTCGATTCCTGAAGCATGTCTTCTTTAATAATCATCGAGAGCACCTTCACATTACCAATCTCTTATCTTTATAGTTCAATTGGCAAATATATGTTATTTTCTTCATTCATAGAGCCTAAACTTGCCTTTTTTAATCAACGTTTTCTCACAATTGTCTCTCATACACCACTGAAGAAAAGCCATACAAAAGAGAAAATTGACTATTGTTTCACTGCCATATAACCATATGCCATTCATGGTTATTTGTGGACTGTAAAAGAACACTAGGTTGCCCATTCCAAGTGAGCATGGTCTGTATTCTGAGTTTTTCTTCTTTTAGATAGTCTGCCAAAAAAGCTTGTGTCCACATTGATGCCGTTCAGTGTACGTTGAAGCCAATGTGCACTGGGCCTCAATTGATAATTGTGCGAGATCCCAAATATTAGGTGACTGATTACAGCTCTAGTCACAAATCAGTTTCCATTGATCGATTGAAGCCTGCATTCGAATTCCGTATTCATATACCACGCGCAATTGTAAGCTTTCAATTTTATCCAACCATACCACAAACATCTTTGCTTCGCTACCTTTTCTCCTTGGTCAAAATTAATTTCAACCCACAACCCACTGAGATAAAACTCCTATTTCACTGAGGTTAGGATGGATGTTAACCTGCAATTCTTTAACATATTCGTTAAATGTAACAATGGCTAGAAGCGTAACTTGTATATTTCACACTCATTAATCACTCTCTCGCTAAAATTGGATACCTTCGGCCTCTACACCGGCATTTCGGGAAGTAAAATATCTAATCTGCCTGATCCCAGTTTTTGTACGACTTTAGAGGCTGTTGGGCATAAACAATAATCCACCCCGTACCTTCTTCTAATAATTATCTTATCGTTAACAATAAGTCTCATATTAACGGTTCTTTCTCCATTTCAGCTTCTGCGGCAAATTTTCCAAAATGGAAAACTGATAATTACATGTACCTCACTGGGAATTTTGCAACACAAACGCTCTCGTGCAACTCTCAACTTTTGACTTTGATTTCTACACAGTTAATCATTACCCAGATACTAGTCAACCAAATATTTTGAAGTCAATTTATCCTAAGTGCAGCTATATTTATTCAATTACACAAGGCACTTCTATAATGCTTCCGTCAGTACTTATTTCTACACGTTCTGTACCACTTCCTGTGTTATTATTAGCATGGTAAAACTGCTAGTCACCGTCGCATACACCCGTACATAATCCTTATTTTGATTTATTTTGTAATTTTTTTCAACTGTCGGACTAGACGATATCTGTTATGAAATAAAATTTTATTATTCTTTTTAACGATATTTATCCTTTAAACACACAGACGCGTAAAATATTTACCATTAGGTAAATATCGATGTTTTACTAGTAATACGCTATTTTTGGTAGTGCTTTTGGGATTTGATGCTAATTTTTTTTAGCATTTTACTTTTTATTAGAATGTAAAGTTTAAATGCGAAACTGTTTGGCTTAATAAACTCTGCAACCTGATAGACTAACCTTATAAAAAAATATTTTATATCTGCTAGCAAATATCTGTAAAATATATGTTGATAAATCAAAAATTGTGATAATGTTCCACCGGGAAAATACAAAGTACTTAAAACAACCAATCAGAATACTCTGAAAATAACCACAATTCAACCAAAAGTTATCCAACTTAGTTAGTCTTACCTCTTGATTAAAACACCACACATTTTAATGAGCCAATGTATCATACTAAAATTATCGAAATATTTTTGGAGTACATTAAGATATCGACATCCGCCACGAAAACTCAATTTATAAACAGCCAAAACGAACAACAAGTTCAAAAGCACCACACCTCATTCACATTAGCTGTAATCCTAGATTCAGTAAAACTATCTAATATATATATATATATATATATGTAAGTTCCCTTAGACAGAAATTAATCTATTGTACAATCACCTATAAACTAAGAACATATAGGGTTGCTGTCACCGAAGCGTAATTCTGGCATAACATTCATGAATGTGAAATAGAAATTTCAAATTAAACATTAATTTTTAGATATAAATTCGAATAGACGATTTGGCGTCGCTATCTATCTACATAAATCGTTAAGCTTTTAATTAATTGTTTTTCGTTGAAGTGGACCATGAATGACAACCATGATCAAGCTACTAGATGAAATGAAATAATTCTATTCTGATATAACGATGCAAATGTAGTATTTCTAGATATCCCCAAGGCCTTTGTTAAAATATCCATGTAAGCAATTATTAAAGAAGTTGATAACCTAACCTTTCGCATAAACACACCGAGATTCATCTTTAAATACATTTAGCGCAGACAATTCGTTGTCATACCAAACAGAATGTCATTTCTTCCACTTATCTATAACGGCGGTCCACAATATCCAAAATTAGGATATTTTTTAAACATTTTATTCCTCTTAATAAATACCGGTTTAAGCATTGTAATATATCAAATATGCTAATAAGGCCGCAATAGTTTAACCAGTTAGTCAAAACTTTAGGGTACAGTCATTGCACAATATTTAAGGTCTCCAGAGCATCCACTTCGTTCTCCAAAACGTAGCTCTTTAGATTACCACACATGAGTCAGCGTTCTTTAAATTAAGTAAGAATATAATTCTCAAAAATGACTTAATATTCCTAGATGATATCATTTCTCAAGATTATAATGTAATATATCTGGGAATAATTCATGTAAATAAATTGTCCCAATCAACATATTTCTACAATTTCACTTAGACACAAGTGTTTGATCAATCTAATATTGAGGTAAACATAGACAGCCGATTTCAAACTAAACCATTAAAGACACTAAATACCTTTTTGTCGAATAAACAACAATTATGTGCAACCAAAAATGCAATACACTACCTAACAAACTGGAAGGACTCAAAGCTTACTTAATTAGGCGCAAATTCTCTAACATGTCATACTTAGAATATATCACTTAGGTTAAAATTCAACCGCTGTGGATCAGAAGAACAGAAATACCATTTATATAATTTAATTAGTATACGAAGCAAATGCAACTCAATAAATTGAAGATTAATATAAGTTGCAAATACCTATAAAATTTTTGTTTAGCAAAACTTAATTCATCTAGTTCCATAACATCATACAAGCTTGACAATTATAACTCGTTTTTGAATTTACAAATTATAACAGTATTATCTCATGATTTATTTTAAATAACACGTAGGAATATATTAATATGCTTTTATCTATTTTTTTGCCCGAAGAACAAACATTCATTAATAGTTTAGAACTCATCGTATCAATTTCGCGAAGAGAATTTATGCTGGCCAACTTGAAAACCAATGTATAAACACTCAAAACTTAAGAATAACTGCTTTAATGAAGTCATGGCTCATCTCCTCAATGCATGAAACGCCACTTTTAAGTTTAAATCGTCATTATATAATTATAAACGAAATGTTCGGTAAATACACAACCGAAAATTACAAAATAATTTGTATATAGTCATCATACTACTACCACTACTACTACTACTACTACAACTACTATTATAAATGGATATTTTTTCTTTCGAAGTGACAGATATGTTAGCCATATGGCAGGTTTGCTGCATATATTTAGTCCTCTCCTATGTCCAAACGCCTGGCTACCTCAAACTCTTTAGGATTCGGATTTCTTGCCTTTCGACTGACGAAACAAAATAAAAAGTATATATTTCTGTGTAGTCTACAAGCTCTCTTATCTGTCTATTATCAAGGATACTCGTGAAGTCCAACTTCTATCCAATAAACTTTATTGTATTCTCTTGTGCGAAGAGGCGACCATCGTCCAGCTCCGTAAGATCTTACCTTATCTTGAGCACTGTAAAGTATCCTTCCGTATTTTCCTCTCATCCTCCATTTCTAGGGGACCATTTAAAATAACAGTCGGTTCATTAACTGGGATGCATTCAATCAACTTTAAAATGCTATAGCTTGGAATGAAATAATTACACCTTGTATTTGTCAAGTTCATAACGCATTATCATCTCATTTAGCCTCCGTCATCTCCATCCTACATATACGGACCTCAAACAGGTCAAAATTACTTTTTAAAGCGCGAGATAGTCTAATTTGGAACTCAAGATAATGAACTTCTTCACAATCACGAGCTTATTTACTACGGTGTATCGATGGCCTTTTTTGGCATACGATAAAAAGGAAGCGCCTGTTGTTGAAATGCGCATTCGATTGGCCCCGAATTCTCCTGGAAAATTTTCATCTATTAGAAACCACTTATTCTATAAATCATAGGAATCAAACATTAACTTCACTGGCTCTACCGTTAACAAGATTACAAGTGACTATTTGAGCTTCCGTTCAGATTACTATTACACATCATCTATTTCGACGGTGGCGACCAATGATGATGACTCCGGGAGTCAGAACAAACGGTCGTCCTAGCCAGTAGGGACATTAAATCAAAACGTCAATTTGATCGATAAAAACATTTTCTCTTTCCTTTTTGATGTCTTTAATAAATTCTTTTAAATACTAGTTTACTCCCGCAATGGTTAAAGCCGACGATTTCGTCCATTCTAAAAAGTGACACTTCATCGATCTCCTCTTTTAATGAATTTCTTCACATCTCTATCATCCTAGCATTCGCTAAAGATCTGGCTAGAATTACTTCTAATAGAATATCTTCTGTCATTTAATCGTGAATCCATTTCGCTCTTTTGGATGATTAATACGAATTTTTGACTGGGTGCTCCTCTCCGAATAATCTGATTAATGTTTTAAATCATTGCCATTCTTCCATCTGTCAAGAACACAGATGCATTAAATTCTATCTCGACATTCCCAAGGCATTCGATTGCACCTCATTTTGGCGATTGAATTTGTCTTGTTAAGTAATGGAATCTGTTATTATTTACGAACCCGATCGAAATCTGTGAGAATCGACAGTGGTCTTTCGATATCAGTCTCTCTTCGATTTGGCGTTCCAAAGTACTTGGCTCTTTTCTTATTAATCTAGGACTTGCACAGATTCATGATGCGTATACTCAACTCAAACTTTAAAATATGCTGATGACATAGCAATAGTTTTAGTTTCCCCCGCTAGCCTTGGCTCTCTCGTATCACTAATCACTCAGCTGCTATCCTTACTGAAAGCCCAATTTCGCAAAATTTACTTAGAACTTAACTCGCTTAACGAAGCTTAGTCCCGATTATATTAATCCCCTGAAGTCTGCCAATCTTTCCCTAGATATAGAAACTATCGATTATGCCAAACACTTAAGTTTCATATTGACTAAGTCATTGAACTTCTCACTACTCTTCAAACAAGTTACATTAAAAGTATACAAACGAGCACGTTGAATAAGTTTCAGGATGCAAATCCCTATTTTCAGGCTTACTCAACACAAAGCTTATGTCCTGCCACTCATATTCTACGCCATTGATTTTACATGCCTCCTCACGTTGACGTCCTTCGTTGCTTTAGAAGAGATGGACTCTTGATTTCTGAAACGGGTATTTCCTCTTGATCAGGACAATTGAAATCGCTCCGTACTTTATAATCCCCTACCCTTGTGGTTCTGTCGCCATATAAGAGTAAACTTCTTTGTACACAAGGTCTCCACTAGCCTTCCGTTGTCAAATTTCTCACACCTTCACCACCTATATGTCACGCCAAAGTGTAAGTTCTAAATCCAATCCAATCATACCACTAATATCTTTACTAAAGTATACTTTATACCAAGGCCACAAGCGTTTTATACACTACCAATGGAGATAAGTGCATCACCACACTGATTGGAAGCGCAATCTGTTCCTTTAACATCCGTAATAAATTTTATCGATATTTATTTTACTAATGGTTACTAAACCAGCGCAAATGACGGGCGAACACAATTCAGGATCCTCTCCATGCTATTCGCTCACAAACGACAGCTATTAATCCCTCCAAGCCCTAAAGGTATTTTTCTCTATTTCAGCTTCAACGGGTGTTCAACGAACTACGAGCTAACAAAGTTTGCCGTTTGCTGCCCAGTGAGTTCATCAGTTGGAACGCTACACATATGATGCGCACATGCTGCTATAAACCGAAGTTCTCAATTTTATTGAGAATCGATAATCCGTCATTTTCCAGTATATACTCTAGTCGATATTATCCTAGTCAAATATAACTTTTGTTTTTGTATTTACGTGACACACTACTGCAACCGGCAAGTGATACTTTTAGTACCCATCTTGTACCAGCCCCATTGCTATCTTTTTTGATAAACAGTTAATAGTCAATGTTTCACTCATTTTTCCAAAATCATTCTTTTTATTTGTACCTTGTTCTTTGTAATTATAAAGCCAGATGGCCTATGTTGCCAAATAAAAAATATTAATAATAATAATACTACGACTAATATTACTCCTACTACTACTATTACTATTACTACTACTACTACTACTACTACTACTACTAATAATAATAATAATAATAATAATAATAATAATAATAATAAAACATTATTTGCTAACAAAATATGCGTTATGATGAAATATGTCCGATAGGCTTATGGTGCATAAATGGTAGTGTAATAATTATTTTTAATTTAAACAATTATAATTTAAACTGATTTTAAAAGGATACTTCTGAAGCATTTCTGGTACTCCGGTCAATTTTTTAAGTTGATTGCCTTCCTCATCATCTAGAAAGAGACTTTCATATAAAGCGTCCGATCTATCCAAATCTTCAACAAATGCATTATAATGAAGATCGTATTCTTTTTCTTTGGCAAGTCTTTCTGATTCTGCTTCAGATATGGCAACTTCATCAGCAACTAATTGATCTACTTTCAACTGAAATCTTTCTCTAGTTTTATCTTTCTATAAGCAATGAAAACAAAATAATTACAAGATTTGCGTCTACCAGTTTATAGTCAACAAAAACTAAATTGGGTAAATAATTTATCACATATCCATAGTAATCTTTATCATCACAAATAGGATTTCCAGACAAATTAAGCGACTTTAGGTTTTTTAAGCGCCTCAAGTAGATAATCTGCTATAATTAAACACAAAATTTACATCAGACGCATCTGAAATATTGTTATTTCCTATTGAAAGAACATTAAGTTTAGATAGAGTATCAATATTTTCTATTTTGCTTATTCTATTGTTGTATAAGGTCAGGTCTTCAAGATTAATTAAATTTTCAAGACCAGTTATAGCAGAAATTTTATTGAAAGACAAATCTAAATAAGGTCTTTAATGAATACCTAGCCATTTTAAATTAACCAAATGATCAAGACCTTCGATAGTTTCGATTATATTGTTGTCCAGTTGCAACTTAATTAAACTTTTAAACAACCAAAGATGCTCTATCTTCAGAATATCTAGAGCTTAAGAAATTATGATTACTTCGATAATCTAATCGTAATTGTTGAACTTCTCGCATATTGATACCTTCCGCTTTAGCGATTTTTCCCGCCTCGTCTTTTGGACCCTGGTCATAAACGGCTTGTGAAATCATTTCATCATCTATAACCGCTGGCTCACGTGTATCATATAATCTTTCCATTGTGTTTACGGAAATAAACCAAAGAAATCAGATATTAATTAATGTAATCTATTTGGCGACAAAAGACGTGCCGCTGTGATAATTTAAGAGATAAAATTAAAAATAAACTTAGGTTTTTAATAATAAATGTCCTTGCCAAAAATATTAATAAGATATAAAACATATTTCAGATAAATCGATTAACAGAAAATACAACACATTATACATATATTTACTAAATTAATCTATTTTCTAAATGAAATTTGAATGGGTCACAATTTCAAAATATAGGTACTCTAAGTATCAAAGCAGTCAGATGATTTAATCAAATTAAAAATAAGGTTTCTATGAGACATCAAACACCTTTAGTACAACTTATGTGAATGGTATGTATAGAAACTGCTAACTTAAGACCATGTGACATATCTATACATGACCTTAAATAAGACAAAATTTTGTTTAATATATCCATTAACAAATAGTTTTGACATTGAGAACAGTTTTGTGAAGCTTTTAAAACGATAGAAACGCGACTTAAAAATTGTCTTATGAATATATTAATATTATAATATATTACTGGAGAGTTACTTAATACTGTATGGGTTGCAAATAAACGCTTCGGAAATATATATAATCAACCTTTGAGATCAAATCATTAAATTTATAACAGCTCCAAATTAAAATATAAGGCATAAAAGATACTCAACTAGAACTTGTTATTGACATAGATGCATTATTAAAATTAATGCTAAGAGTAAAATCTAAAATAACAAAAAGATTACCGTGATATATCGATTGATAATAATAATAATAATAATAATAATACATTTATTTGGCATCAAAGGCCAACTGGCCCAATCATTGAAATAGCAAATCAAGGGTAGGATATGTGGAGGTGAGTGGAATTGTGACTAGCAAAGTATTTAATAGCAGGGGGAGGGGTTGGGGAGGGGAAAAGTTATCATTAACATCAAGATAGTTCAATCTGGTGAAAAATAAATATAAGCGAAGTTCCATTTGACTAGACAAGATCAATTGGAGATAGTCCGTGAAGTATCAGATCTTCAAGGTGAATGTGAGATCGAAAACGAAGATGAAGATGAAAAGATGGCGGCCCGGAGGTAGACGTCGACCGTTGGAGTCCATTGTCGTGACGAATGAATTGATGGAGTCGGCAGGATTGAGGCGAGCGAGTCTTGCAAGGATCGCAGGCATCTGTAGAACGTGATCGAGATTAAAATAAGACCAGGGAGAGTCGAAGTCCGAAGCGAACCGTTGGTGGATCGGTAGGGCTGTTGGGTTTCCGGTCCTCCGCTGAAACAAGAAAGAAAGAAAAGAGTTGGATGAGCAAAACGTAGTAGAGTATCCGCAACGTGGATATAATGGGGTTAGGAATGGGCTGAGAGGTGGTATTAGTGAATCTAGAAGAAAAGAATAAGACAAGAGAGGTAGAGTGGAAGATGGCTGCCTGATGGATTTAACCCTACGAAGTTAGTTAAGAAGATAGCCTGGGGTGAAGTAAATGTTA